>CM021530.1:19042283-19058116 GCA_010994315.2 Pisaster ochraceus
AATGGTGTAAATTGCCATTGCATTCGATGCCCTTGAAGTGCAAAATTTGACAAGATCCAAACCATCCGATTACATCATTGAAAGTCAGGACTCAGGATTGAACCAAAACATCCCCGTAACAAAAATGTACAGACCCATTTTTCTCAGAATGATGTCATCGGATGTTTTAGACGTTGACAAATTTTGCCCCAGAATGTTATTGTGTAAAGGCAATTTACACCATTTTAGCATGAAGTAAGAGACTTGTAATTTTTCCACCACTCATATGAGGACTCTATCTACTGGAAAATTGAATTAGACCTTTTCCTTGCTCTTTGAGTAAATGTAAGTGTAGGTAAAATGTTTACTCTAAGAATAATTGTACCAACACTTATATTCACTTCATACCATGTTTAGAGGCATTAGAAACCAACCATGAATGTTTCAGCTTATTTCACAAAGATGGTTTCAAGTAAATTGATAAAAGAAGTAATTTTAGTCCCTGATTATAATGTAAACAAGATTTTTAGGGAAACAAACCCAATCCATGTTAATTTAAATATGATGACCGACTTCATTACTTCCTTTGGAGGGGTTTAACAATTTATTTATAAATGCTTGTCTAATTGAGTTGTTATTTTGTGGTAAGACATTTCTAAATACATAGTCTGTTTTGTGTTTAGTGATTTAGCTAAATATGCAGTTAAACAAAAAGATCCTCACACGAGAATCATAGTATTTATCAAAAATGCAATCCAAAACTGAACAAAATGAAAAGAACAAAGAATCAAAATAAAACAAATGATGTGAAATGAACATGAGTTCAAAATGAAAGGTATGTCATATGAAATACTTTTGATAGATGTAATCAAAACGAGGCACTGTCACTACGGCCCGTCGAGGCTCCTGCTAACCTGATGCAAAATTCAAGAAAATATTATAATACAGACCTAGGCAAAGGCAGACTGCAATGTGCAATTCATGACTAGGCTTACACAGTCAAACAAGATGAACTCAAAGTGAAAATGACTAAAGAATGAATAATAATCGTGAGATCAGACTAGAATGATAACAATTGATTGTTTTGATGAGTGCAGCTGTGCAGTATACTAACCTGAATTGAGATAGAATGTCTAGGAGTTGTAGACCGATGAACTCATTACGAAGACGTACTCTCGCCTCAAAGTCCTCGGTGCTCATTATGATACAATTGATGAATGATAGAAGGCAAATCTTGTAGGGAATAATCTCAGCATTGCGCAGCTCATTAATAATCAGACTGAACCGATAACGCTGGTTCTTAGACACCTGAAACAACACAAAAATCAACGTCTTAAATTCAATGAGCACACTTCCTGTTTTTGCTTGACAGCGTAAAACAGAACAAAAAAGCTGAGAGAAGAAAGTAGACTGTGGTGAAAATCTGATGGGAACTAGCTGTCTTGAGCTATCCCCTTGTCTAGCTGTAATTATCCTAACACGGAGTCCGCTATGATGATAAAAACGCGCATGGAGTCCATCACGACGATACACACGCACACACGCATACAGTCCACGCACGGAGTCCGTCAGAATGCTACACTTGCACATAAGGTCTGTCGAGCAGTACACAGGCACAGTCCACGCCCAGATTTCGTTGATAAACGCACACATGGAGTCCGTCAGGGCACACACACGCGCACACGCATACACGCAGTCTGTCAGGACAACAGATTTGGTTCTTCTATAACCAAAAGCTTAAATGTGTTTGTTTATTTTCTCGCTAGATTTCCAACAGATTTTTTTTGCAAGATGGATATAGTCCATTTTATGACGGCCAATCACAGGCTCGCAGCTGTTGATCGCCACAATGACGAGTAAGCACTTAATATCCACTAATGTGCCTGTGATTGGCATCCAAGCGAATTACTAGGTCAACCAAGAACCAATGAGAATATGTTTTTTAGTGACATTAGCGTGGTTAGCTCCACCCTGAATTTAAAAAAAAGTGCAAAAGGATCAAAGCGTGACGATGAATAGTCACAAACACTGTCCAGTATGTACATGCACATACATGGATTCATGTACGCACATCAATTCATTGCTATCAACGTGAGAACTTTCCTTTGTCCATTTAACTGAACACTTTAAGTGAGGACACACAAATACAAAAGATTCCAATGTGAGGACAGCTCTGTTCCTTTTGTGTTCCTTTGTTCTACTGTCCCCTCTCTTCTGATAATACCATGACATTTTTATACAGTATATGTGTACAACACATGAGTACGGCTATGAAAACTGTGTAGGGATCCACATACTGTGAGCGTGGGGTGTACAGGGAGAATAAGTGGGGCAAATACGACTACACCATCCCGTCCGTCCTGCGCACATTAATCAAGGCTAGGTGTGAGCTTGTGCAGTACTACAGTTTTGTGGTCAGATGACATCTGTATCTAAAGTATGGTTTTTATTCAAAATTATTCCTTAAAAATGTTGACTCTTGTATTACAAAGTTGTGAAAACAAAAATCTATCAAGTCAACAATAAAACAAATCAAAAACACTTTGTTTCAAATAAATCCAGGGAAAAAGATATTGTTTAAATTTTGTTTTAAATGATGCAGTTGGCCAAAAATTATTGTGAAGTTCATTACACACGAAGTTCACATTCCTACAAGAGACAGGGATGCCAAACAATCATGGTACAAAGCGTCTATCTATAGCAGTTCAACATCTTGTCTATGAATAACGTGCCAATTCAAAGCCCAGAGCGCTTTACAGAAAGCTGATTTGTTACCACGGTGACGGATTATTTGATACCATGACAGAAATTGCAGAAGCTGTTTCCAGGTGTTCTTTCCCCCCCCGGGTCATCGGGTTTCTCCTCGGTAACAAAAAAAGGAAGTAAGGTACTGTGTGATGGGGTATCATGCTGCAAGCCGCATCACCTTAGGAGGTGGAGAGAAACTATACAATGACTATAACTACCTTGTTTACTGGCTGGTTTGTCCTCTTTACAAATACCGAGTAACAAAAGGAAAGTTGTGTGCCAATTGGAGCTATATGAATTGGCAAGTGACACCTTTTGGCCTGCAGATAATGCAGGTCTACTATTAATAGAATAAGTTTGCTGGTCAACATGCTGAATACTGCCCAAAGACTCCTTTACATAATGAATAAATTTGTTTTATCAATGAACGTTCATTATTGCAAACAAGCGGATATGAACTCTTCTGTATCTATCAACTTTTTTCCAATTACATTGACATCTTACAACTAAAACCCTTCTTTTCCAGCAGACCATGTCTCTGTGCTTTGGCCATTCTTTTTAATGTCCCCATGGCAAGTGGGATAAGAAATAAGACTCAAGTATAAAGCCAGCCACCCACTCACAATCAGTCATCCAAGATATGTCACACGACTGATTCAGGAATAACCTTTTACGTACCTTATAATTTTCCAGGGCGTCAATGGCAAGCGTGTGTCCCAAATCATTGTACAAACACAGTGCAGACAGGAGCTCAAAAACAGCCTTTTTGACAAGAGTGTTGTTGGTGTCGAGAGCTACGGGCAAATAGAAAATATTTCCAGTCATCAAATATTGATTTGGAATCAATCTAACAGACAGACCCTTGACTGCATTAGGAAAAATAATACTTATATAACACAGTATTCTTATCCTATATATATATAAATTGCACATTGCTACACCAGTTTCCTAATTTCCTAATTTAAAAGTTATAACTGTTAGATCATTTACTTTTTCAACGTTTGTACCACAGTACACAAACACATCAATTTTTTGTATGAATGAACCCAATAGCGAACACATGGATACAGTATTTTAATACTAAAATGCTGGTTTGCAATTTGTTATTGTAGTATGCTCATTTTCAAGTTATGTAAAGTGTAGTATGAAAAAACATGCACATAGGAGAGTGCTACCAAAAAGACAAAAATTATTAGGCCAAATTGAGTAGCAAGTTTGTATACAGAAACTTCACATAACCTAAAGTCATGAACCCTAGCCGTATCCCAGACCAATTAAATCGACCCTATTTATTTATTTTGGTTACAAAACGCTGCGTACTGTTTTTTTTTAACCCTCATGAAAAGATGTGACCTAAATGTACATGTAAACAACGTGTGGGAAGTCAGCTTTCTTGAACTTGTGTATGCCTTGACTTAGGGGCAATTCAGAATAGTCAGTGTTAAAAAATATTCACAAATTGTTTTTCGAAATTGTGGGTGGGTGAGTCACAAGGAATAACTGAATATCAAAATTCAGTTTTTATTTTTAAAAAAGTAAATAAATAAATTAACAAACGAAAAAGAAGAAGAAAAAGTACCCAGCTGGCCAAGATTGTCAATTCAATTCCTGATTAAACTACAAAGTTGTTCGTTTATGCCTGAAAAAAACAAACATTGAAAACTACTGATGCTGGAGACCTTTGGTCTAAAACATCTGGTTCATTGAGGCATTACTTTGTTCTTCAGTGTATAGATTATGGTATGAAGCCATTCAATATCCAAAAACAATTTTTTTAACATTGACTATTCTGAATGGCCCCTTAATGCATTTAAAAAAAAAAAAATTATTTGCATTTTCTGAAAGAAGTGGTAGTTTACATTGTTAAAAAAAACATGACAGTAGCCTACACATAAGAGCAAAATTTGCAGACTTTTATTGTTTTAACTTTTGTGGACAATAGTGTTATTTTTTTATTTATGTTTATTAAGCATTTGCTGGTTTTTCTCTGAAAAAGAATAATATTTGTCAGTTACAAAATAAAATCCAGTGAAACACAACTTTAGAATATAATATACAATGGTTAACACCTTAGTAAGCAGGTTAAAATACAAAAGGGTGGAGCTCAATCACATGGCCATTCAACTGTTAATCCATATCTTTGATTTTTAAAAAAAGTTTGCCTGGTACATCATACAAACTGTCATGTCCCTGTAATGTATTGTTATATTATCTAATGACCCAAGAGGCGGCAACTTCGCTGAATAGGAGGAAAGTTTGCATGGGGGTAGACATGGTAACAAGTTCGATTCTGCATCACTATCAGTAATCAATCAAGTGGATCTGTCAAGTTCTTTCAAGATTTTGAATGGTTACTGCAAAAATACCTGATATGGCCGGGTACATTTTGCTCATTTATCTCAGTGTATGATGAAAAATAATGTACAAACTCACTTGAAGGCAAAGTATACCTTTGGCTTTTGGAACCATTAGATTGTTTTAATCCTAAATGTAGATATATATACAATCAATTCATTTTCAAAAGGTGGTAGTGTCTTTGAGATATTGCCGGAAATCTGTAGCACTTGTGTCTATGCCGAAAGAATAATCCATATTGGAATCCATATACAGAATACATAATCTGAGAAACTTTTCCTGCAGAAACTTTTCTCAGATTGAAATGTTTTTGAATCCCTCTCTCTAAAACCACTCCTTTGAAGAGAATTGTTTCTCTAAAAGTTATACATCATCAACAGCTGCAGTGCTTCGATGTCAAGTAAGTGTTCATGGTCATCAATTTTTGGAGTAATTACAAAAGGTGTGCCCTGCTTTTAAGGGTAATGATGAAATGAAACAAGTTGGTTTCTTGTTCTGAATAAGGCCATGAAACATCTTTAAATGCTTTCGTTGCTCATGCAAACATTCGGCTCTACATGTCTCCTTTAAATGGAAGGTCTACGCTGACTAGAGATTAAAGGAACACAAACAATGGTCCCTTCCCAAGAAACGCCCTCCAGTGCAACAACATGTGCAGTCACAACAAACTGACCTAGAAAGATAAATCAATTTTGTCAATCATCTCTTTCACCAAGCTCCCATGAAACCATATAAATCAACTCTCAGGCATCTCCTTATCAAGACCCTGTTCCAGTCAACTGTGCCATTAGGAAGCTTGAGACACCTATAACTAGTTACTGTTAGTGCTTGACGAAGGCAATGGAATCTCATTTTACCCCCTATTTTCAGGCCTTCCAGCAACCTGTACCTGTATAACCTGCTTAAGATATATATTTGCTGCAATGTTGCTCGGTTGCATTATTCTGCCTATGGTGAACCCTCTTCTTGTTTGTGAGGGTTTCAATAGAATAAAGTATGTTGCCAAGCCATGAAAAGACAGCCAAATATACGCATGACTCAGGATGCCACAACTAGATAATGTGCCAAGATGAAATGGCGCCAACGATGAACAAGAACACGGCGTTCATGAAGAAATAGGCCCATATGCTACATGAAGAATTTGTCTGAGGCTTGTCTGCAGCTAGCAATTATCAGCTTTGTGATGCTATGCATACATGTGAAGTAAAAGGCAATTTAACTTTATTTTACTAACTAATTTGGGTTCTTGGATTTCGATGATTTGAACTAGTGGATGAAAATCTAAAACATTCCAAAGTTGCATTTTTAATACATTTATAAGCATGTGTATTGTCAGATATTCACACAACTTGAACGTGTTTTCTCATATTATTCCTAAATGTACCGACAAAACACCTGCAGAATGTTTTGCACACACACCCACCCATTATACATGTGCACCCCAAATTCCTACGCATTCAATTGGATTTCCCTAATCCTTATTACCATATGACTGTTGTGATCCTTCCTCATGACCTACTTATAAAACCAGCCATCTGGGATAACAGGGCTAATTGTCTGACACACAGGTGAAATTTCTCGCACAGTCCAGCAAGTCCGTTAGCTCCAATAATCAAGTTCATTTTGCCAGCAAAAGCTCACCAGAATTAGAATCACCCACTTAGCTTCAGTTCCATATGTGCTAGGTTTAAAGAGCACTTTTAAATTTAATGAGTTCCCACACATGTTTTCAAAAACTGGTCATGACATAATGCAAATAATTTGTTTGCAAAAAGAAGGGTTTTTCAAAATAAATTTAAAGACACCCACATTTTGTGACTTTATCATTAGCAACAGACGAGTGCCCAACTGGGCAGGATGGTCAAGGTGTGATCAAACCGGAACCTAATCATGTCAACTATGGAACAATCTGTGGTAAAACTGTAAGTGGGATTAACACTTACACAGTGTTATGGTCATGCACTATAGAAAAACTCACAGAGGTGGAAAATGAAGGTTGCATGTTTGAAGGACGAGGCACATACTACAGATTTTCCCTTTTTACTTTTCAAGGGGTTATATACACACATATATATCACTTTACCTAAATATGCATCGCCCAATTTTAGTTATCTCAACTGTTACACATTACTTAACTGTCAAAAAACAGGCTACAAATGATTAATTGGTTTTACTGTTCCACTGATGTGTGCACAGCACCGTATACTCAGTACTTTCCCGAGTCCTGTGAAAAAAATCCACAGGCATATTACTCGGGTGGGATTCTAACCCACGATCTTTGCCATTATATGAGAGAAGATGTCTTACCAACTAGACCACCGAGACTGCCCGTAGCTCATCTGCTCTAGAATGGCAAGGTCATAGGTTTGAATCCCATCCAAGTTATATATGTGTGGAATTTTTACACAGAACTTGGGAAAGTACAGAGTATACAGTGCTTTACACACATCGGTGCAAGGCTAAAACCAAATCATATTCTTTATCACCGATGCGAATTTAACATAAATAAATTGTTTATATAAAAACAAAACTGCCAATGATGAATAGCAAACGCTAGATGACATCGGTTCAATCATACATTTTACACGTTACCGTTATTTTACGAGTGACATTTACGTTATAATTGACTGCAGTGCCGGCGTCATTGCTCGGTGCGTGTGCGGTACATGCAAGCATATAATGCACATGAACATTATTTTTTTCCTTTCTTTTTTGAGACAGCCTTTTGTAAATGGCATTATGTGATTATCCAAAATTTATCAACAAAATTACATCTACGCATTTCTTTAACAGATTTAAAAATTTTAAAATCCAATATACTAAATCTAATTAATTTCGTTTCCTTTTGAAATAATACACTCTTGCAAGAATTATTTAGGGGGAAAAAATCCCAAATTCAGTTTCTTGAGAGGAAAATCTGGCAATGCTTCTTTAATTGAACAAATAGCAATAGTCATAAAATCACAAGCAAACATGTACAAGGGAATGAACGTTATCAATCGTAGATCTACAATTTAAATACTAAAATACAATTTAGACAAACCTCATGTTTTAATCCCCAGTTCCCTTGAAAATGAATAAAAACGGAACATACTCCATGTAAGCCTTTGAATTTAAAATTAAAAAATGCTGGTACCGTAAAAAACACTGACTGTTGTCTCCAAATGACGATATTGTGACGTAAAAACATCTGTACTCAGAAACAGTTCATTTGTATTTACCTCTACAGTAGTTTGAAAACCTCAATCAACGCGCATTTTACATACAATTCTATAGTTTGGTTTTTTAAAACTTTATACAGAATGTGAGATAAAAGCACTAGATACTCAGTGCTTTCAGAGCCCTGCAGAAAAATAACTCACTGGCTACTCGGATGGGATTCGAACCCATGATCCCAACCATCTAGAGCGGATGCCTGAACCTCTGGACCACTGAGTGTGCCCTGTAAATGAGAAGCTCTCCATATCATTGGCACCCAGGCTGTCCCAACCAATCTTACATGCTAATAGGCATTTTCATCATCGGAACTTTGTGTCAGAATTTGTACACCCATATTTGTGGTCTGGCTATTTTCTTTGCGTGAATGTTACTATTTTGCTCAACTTCTCTGCATTAATTAACAAACGCTGCTTAAATAGTCCTGGTAGACACATGAGAGGGTTAATAAAAACAAAACCATAAAACAAATACAAACCTAAAACAGTTAAAAATAAGTACTGGTGGGTAGGCAAATTTTAATTCTGTTTGAGACATTTTAAATGACCCTAGTCTCAGCTGTGTACGTTCTTTCTGATCCCTCATTTGCACAGTGCTAACTATGTAAAAAGCTTTTGAAGTAAAGAATGTGAGACTATTTGCCAAAGTATTGTGTTCAACTGTTTCGGTCCTTGGTACTGAAGCACACCCTAGCCTTTTCAACACTTCACCAAAAGCAGTGTGTGTAAGAAGCATACATGCGTACATTGTTCAATATACAAACAAATTGACAATGTCCTTGCTTACGTTGCGAATAAAGCAAAATTCACAGAACTGGGCTTGAAATAACTATTATAATTTGCCAAAAGAGGTACCAGTGCCTAATAATTACATTTATGTAAGTCACTTTGATAAGATAAACTTTTTTGTTGCTTTTTTCCCCTTTTCATAATATGGTCATGGTGCATATCTTTCCTTTAATTTTATATCTAGGCAAATCCAAATGTAAAACTACATTGGAAATTATGATTTTGGAGTGTTTTTTATTTAAAGTTGTTAAATTCATCAAGTGTATCCTGGTTGTACCTAGTGGGAATATCGTTACACAGAGCAGGAATAATTGACACAGCACAGCCTCTCATGATAACCTTAAAAATAGTCACCATACAAGAAAAGATAAAGACTGTGCTATCACAAAATAACAAATATCACATTTCAAATCTAGTCAATAAAAATGTGTTTCTAAACATAAAAAGTCTCGTTATTGAATTACAAATTGACATTATGCAGACCTAGACCTAGGTAATAACTATAGCTAAATGGCTAGAATTTGGCTGGGTTTTCAAAGTCTGGATACCCACCTCCTCGGAGTAAAGCATGGACAAAGCAAAGCAAATTGTTAAAAGATGGTTTGACATTATTGTGTAGCCTGACTATCATCCATCATTTAGCCTTACAGGTGAGATGATGATGACGTGTACAGACCACAGTAATGTGGTTTAATGGCTTGGAAATCTAGCCAAGCATCAATGGACTGCCAGGGACTATTATAACACTTAAACAGGCATAATAAATAATGAATATCGACAAGAGTTAAAATTATGCACGGTACAGGTTTGACAAAAGTGCTGGCAAAAAAGGTTCAATTAAAAAAACAATTATTAACACAACTGACCAAAGCCACCCAAAGCAGACACCCTCCTCCAGAATGGTTCTATGGGAAAATATTGACAGTAAAAAATTTATTGATTTAATCCAGCTTTTGAAGATTTGGGCCAAAATTGGCTCGAAGCCACCACACAAGGTATTTCCCTATACAAGGTATTTCAGAAATATGTGTATGTTTCAATTGTATTGTAATATTGTGAATGATCAGAAAGTCTGTGTCTTACATGTGGGAAATTTTGACGACAGTATGAAGTAATTAAGTATAAAGTAAACTCTTCACATTGCAAACACCTATGTGCTTTTTTTTCTAAATGTTTATTAAAATGCAGCGCTGTAGAGGTCTGCAGTCTATGTTGAAATACGCCTAGAAAGTTCCAAACCCTCATAAATGCCCATGTTATTTTTCTTTCCAGTTAATTAAATGATAGCTCCACTGCCTTGTGGATTTTTATACCCTAATCAATGAAATTGCACAAGGTCAAGGCAACCAAGAAGGCAAGTTTATTTTCACCATTTTAATCAACATTTTGCATGTAGACCTACATCATCTTTAGAAATCAATTCTCAATGGGCGGTTGTTGTGTAAAATAAAACTCTGCTTCATATAGGAAACATATGTAATTCACAAAGTGCTACATCACTGAAGGCCAACAATAATTTTTTTAAAATGATGAAAAAAGTATGCACCAAATTAAGTGCAACATACTGTTAAAAATGTTTTCATCAAAGCTGTCTGAAGCTATTACTTTGAAGTTGTTTACAAGTAGACACATTCTCCGCCCCCCCCCCACTCCTCTCTCTCTCTCTCTCTCTCTCCACGATGAAATAGATGAATCAAAGTATCCATTACAATGTCATCACATTTCATTTGTCACATCACCTTCAGGTTGTATTCGATAGGACAAATATATATATCATAACCTAGATCCCTCGAGTGAGAACGTTACAAGAACATTAGAAAGAGCATGATGTCCCTTAATAATCCCGACCTAAAGGACATCAATATAAGAATCTGTTGACATAGCAAGTTGGACTTCTTGTTCAGGTTATATCTCTTCCTCTTTCCATATGTGTCCAAGTATAGTAATATACGAGTAAATCATGTTGTTTGCTCTGGAATGGATCGTGAAGCTTAAGTATTTGCCCAGATCTTTTTAATAAACATCATTTGGCTATATTTAAAGATAAAGGGCATCAACAGTATTTCAAAACAGCAAAATGGTCAAATGAAAATTGGAAGCTTACTTTAGATTTTATGTTTTTAGTTAATACATGTAACTACTATTTCAGACAAGAACTTTGTCTGAAGGGCCAGATGAAGAATTTTAGGAAAATTTACCCACCACTAGTGTCATAAAAATTAATAAAAGGAGAAAGTACTTAGAAAACAGACTATAATGAAGATGTAAATATCCACCCTAACCTTTAACACATTTTGGTTCTATAATGTATATGTGTCTTGACTAAGGGAATCAAAGAGCGGCGACTGCGTCTTGAAACCGCGCGGTGAGGTCTTTTATCACACGGCCACGGCCACGCAAGGTTTTTAAACAGCCGTTTAAGACCGAGTGACACACTTTTATTCCCATTCATAAATATCCTTTTGTTAAAAAACACGTAGACATAAAAGAAAAAACTTATAATTGACTTGTCTTTTTCTAAAAAATTTCAATTCCTGTATTTGGGAAAGACCAAACTCCACGCTTCATTCAATGGTTGTGTGTACGCACGTCTAAATAGATTTAGCATTAAGTACCATTGCGTTCTGCATTAGTAGTGCCCGTGTAACCTTGTGCGGTAACATGCGTATGGCTATGTACGCCGAATGCGATTTAACAAACCGGACTTAAACAGCTCCAGCTATGATGTCTTTATCAGCTGTTTAACCATGTAAACACGGTCATGTGACCACCTTTCAACCAATAGGACTGCCTAACCAGTTCAGGATGAATGAAATATAATGGACGTACTGCCAAACTGTCATTGCCATTATAATGTTAAAGCAGCCAGTCTCACAGCCAAGGTAAAAATCACAGAGACATCTTTTTTTTTCAGAAAAAAAGAATGCACACAGAAGACGGCCAACGGTTGTTGACCTAAATCTAGGTGAATTAATTTCTAATGACTCATATCAAGTTCACCTATCTTTCTGGAAGACTGCACCACAATATGGAAAGAGACCTCTGACAAGTCCAACATCTGTTGCTTTGTGATTCATGTTTCAAATTCTTCACCCCAGATTATTACATGTAGATGTATGTTGCAAATTCCCAGACAGTATCTCATGATCATCCCTGCTGCTCTTTTCCAAGTCCAGAGTTCGATTTGTTTCAAAGTTTTGTAAATTAACCAATCCAAAGTATACAGGGAAAATAGTATAACTTGGTAAACATGAGAAGATTTTCCCCAAATTTCAGTGTTCCTAAGTTTATAGAAAAATACGGGATTGTTAATCATAAAATAAAAAATGAATTAGTTTAAATCTGATTATGAATTTCAAACCAGATTACTAATCTTCCAAAGGAACATTTTCATCTGGAATACTGTTAAAGTCAAGGAAATATCATCACAAAAAAACACTAGTTCTTATTTTGATTGCAGCAACTGAAATAAGCATATATTATTGTGCACAAACTCATAGGTCTTTTTTAAATGTTGTTCTCAATAGTTTCCATAGGTTGGTTGGACCATGCTTCATGCTTCATGCTTTATAATCTAACTTTTCTGGACAACTTTATGCGACCAAAATCATCAGTTTTGGAGTCATGTAGATATTGGCGCTATACCTTTCCTTTAAATACTGAGGCTTCACACTGTGACCGTGGCATTGTGCCCTTGATGTTGTAGTCACCCTGTGTCTAGACACCAGCTATTGTCTGAATGACACAAAGACAACACCATCCTTTAAAGTAAAACTTGAAATAACTGCAGATTGCTCAGAATCCAAAAGGGTGTCATGATCTGTTCTAAAGAGGACAAACTACTTATATACATCACTCCAGTTATTCACTTAAAACAATCCACTTATTCCAAATGAATTAAACTGGCTAGCATCTTCTGTTTAATTGATGCCAACAAAATAGATTCTTCAAAAGTGCTTTAAATACAACAAGCTAACAGTTGAGTTACATCAGTGGAATTAAGTGTCCATACAATGTGTGTGCTTTCTTGCTTTCAACAGCCACAGACAAGAATATGTTGTAAATAAACAAACTTGACATCTGCATTGAAATGTCTTTCCGCAAAGCTTGCAGTTTAGAATATACACGGAAGTTAAAGCGTGCAGTCAGGATGTAGTAAAGGGGAATTATTTTAAAGGTTTATCAGTTCCCTTTACTGTCTAACCCACAAACACATTATTTGACTCATGAAAACTGACAGCACATAAAGCTAAACACGAAAGTGCTTACTACTGAGGAAGACTATATGATGCCAAATCAACCATTTTTGTAAAAATAAGTATAGATTTAAGGAAGTCAACAAACAATGTAGCGCAAAAAATATACTTCATGTCAGTTACTCAATCAACACAAACTTCGTTCAATAAAAAAACCCTATGAGAACTCCCATTAAACAAGTTAATTAATTAAATAATGCTGCCATTGCTTCTTGTGTGTTTTTTATTGTCGTTTTGTTTCATACATGAAGATTTATCAACAAAATCAAACAGCAAATATTGGCCACCAACTGATAATCTTACAAAACCCAATAAAGTCCATTTATAAGCAGAAATCAGTTATATCGGAGGCCACCTTGTGAAACAGGGTGTTGCATTTTAAGCTGGTTTCCTTACACCAGGGGATACACAGCGGGTCAGAAGATCAAGTTTAAACTGAACACCTTGAAACCAACATGATCGCAGGAAAGACAATTGGTGGTAAGCAAGGTCAAATCATATATGATTGACAAGTTAATATTAAAGAGGGGCTCCAAGGTCAAATTCAATTTTGTGATGTTCTCATTTCCCAATAGATAGAGTCCTTTATAATTCTAAAGTGAAAAAAAAAAGCTTACAAGTATCTGACATGCATGTACCTCCCATTATAACAGTGTGAAATGCCATTGTACTTGGTACCAATTTAGTGCACAATTTGTCAATATCCAAAAACATCCAATGATGTCACATTTCAATGGGTCTGTACATTTTTGTACAGGGAATTTTTGGTTTATTCCTGGCTTTCCATGATATGCGATCAAAACGGCGCTGAATTTGACCTGTTTGACAAACAAAATTCCTCCTTGGAATATACAGATCTATCCATTTGTTGATGAAATGCAATGATGTCATGTATCAAATTTTGCTCTGAAAGAGTATCAAATACAATTGCATTTTACACCATTTTAACGAGAGGTTAGAGACTTTAAAGTTTCTTTTCCCATTCATAATGAATCTACATGTATTTACTCATATTGGAAAATGAGTACAACACAAAATTGAATTTGACCTTAGCGCCCCTCTTTAGCGAGAAAGAATTGTACAACATAATTAGAACTTCTCCTAGTTTCAAAAGAGAAGTGTAGTACGATAAAAATAGACATATATGGAAAAAGTTACCTTTTTTTGGCCAGAAAAAATAATAACTGTCAGAGTAATAGAAATCCTTTTTAAATCAAACAAAGTAAAGAAGGAATGGTGTACAAAAAGGACATGCTTTTTTTATCCTTGTCAATATGCAATAAGTGTTGGTTTCATCTCAAGTCAAAGCTGATGTAAACAGTTTAACTCAACAGATGAATTAACAGCAACTGTATCTTGAGAGATGTAGAGCATTATTGAGACTTTCTTAAAAGGGTTCCATTCTATAATCAAAACCACACACAAAAATGATTTTTTTTCTCTTTTTCTGGCTAAATCTATTGAATTACACAGTAAACTAATTTGTATTTTGCCTGCTGCTTCACTTTTTGTCAGTTGATCCAAGGATGTAATTTCCGCCAATAGTAATTTGAATAAACCCTGTTCGTCTGATGCAACATCACTTTAGGAAACTTCAATTTAGTCTCAAAATAAGAAATCGTGAGAAAAACTACAAGTCAACATATGTTATAGTACCTAGACATTATCCTGTAACGCACAGAGTAAACACATTTTCCTATGTATTTTTGCTACTAACTTGCAGCTCAAGCAATATGGCTCATGTACAATAAAACTTTATGTTTACTTTATAATCAGGAAATAAAAGAGTGGCAACGAGGTCCTAAATGGCCATTTAAAACAGGCAGGGTCATGGCTGTGTGGTAACAACCCTGTAAGGTTTTAAATGGTCATTTAAGATCGAATCAACATTCATAAATACCACTTTTTGTTAAATAGCGTACCGTAAAATAGAAGGAGAAAATGTAACTAAACTTGTCTTTTTGTAAATCTTTGAATTCCTGTCCTCAGGCTGTTTTGCAAAAGCTCAAATTGCATGCGACGCTCAGCGGTTGTGCGTACACGCATGCTCAAATAGATTTTATGTTGAGTTCTGTGATGTATTGATTGCATTACGCGTTATTAGTGCCCGCTTAAGCTTGGGTGCCAACAGGCATTATGAACGCCGAACGCGCTTTATCCAACCATGTCACAGGGCTTGAATTTGGGGGAAAAATTCACAAGACTGCAGGGCTTGTGGCTCAGAACTTTTGGTGGACCAAAAAATTGTTCATAAGACCAGAATCAAAATGAGAAATAAAGTGTTCACAGTGTCACGATTATTTGTCCTTATGGTTACAACTTTCATAAATATTCAACATAACTGAAGGATATTTATCAGACTCAAAGTCAAACATGATTTTTAGAAATAAAGATGGGGTGAGGTATTATTATTCAATTCCACAAGACTACCAGACTTCTACAAGATTACTGGCTCGATGCTAAAAACACTGGCCTCGGGGTTGCGGTCCAG
>CM021530.1:19163520-19173623 GCA_010994315.2 Pisaster ochraceus
TGTTGTTTTGTCAGTTAGTAAATGCTGTTGGAAATAACTCGTTTTTAAAGGGAAGGTTTGTTTGGAAATTGCTCTTAAAATTAGTGCCAATAAAAACTTATTGGTTAGAAGTACAGCAGCTTTCGATAGTATGTGGTTATGGAACAATATATCAGTTTTTATGCACCAAAATTTTAATCTGAGAAGCGTTACTGTCAGTAACGTTACTCAGCTTGTGTATTCCTATTAGGGATTATTTTTCCTGCGTGGACTATTGTTCTGAATTTTTGGCGAACAAAAAACAGGACAACCTTTTGAAATGAAATTTTCACAGGTTAAGTTTTATTGTAAACATCTACATTTATATAGGTTTAAAACAATCGAACCGTTCCAAAAACTAAAGGTGTACTTTGCCTTTAAAAGAATAATTATGGAATGCATACATCAAATTGATGCCATAAAAAAAAGTACTTACAAGAAAGACCTTGGCTCGATTTCACAAAGTACTAAGATTGCCGGTATTACCATAGTGAATTGTATTGTGACATCTGCTTTGCCTCGCAGTTAAGATTGATTGACATTGAAGATCACTCTTGGCTCTTTGTGAAATGGAACCCTGGACTGTTTTGTCTTCCGGCTTTATTAACACAAGATGACTGGACCAATACAAAGATTTTCACAGTTAGACAGATTGTTTAATAGATATCTGGTTCCAATGGGATTGAACTTTTAAATCAGAAGTACCCTGAACGATAACAGGATCAGCATTTTTTAACATGAGACTTGTCCACTTATCAAATGCACGTAAAAATTATGCAAAAAACCCTATTAAAATCATGATTATTAAAAAATTACTTGAGAAATACTGGTAGTGTACCCTCATTAATGGAAAACATAAAATCAGTTCAATTGAACTGTTTCTAAAACCTTGTGAATCCAGCCAGATTTGTGCTGGTAAGAAAAAAACAACTCTGTTTAAAAAAAAACCAAACTATTATACCTTGTGAAACTGTGAACAAAAACAATTTCCCTGTAAATGATGCAATTTGATCACTCTAAATGTTAAGAATTTGATGATAAACCTTGTCTTTGAAAGTTCATGCCAGAACAAGTTATCAAAGAATTTCGACTCTGTCTTGTGACAAAGCATAGGTTTTCTCCCAAACGAAGGCACTTGAGATAGAAATTTGTTCATCGACTACTGAGGCTTATCTTCAATGTTATGAAGCGATGGTACATCTTGGTTTCTTGGTGGGGGGTGGCTGGATATCCAACTCCTCTTTGGACTTGGGTTGTGGATCAACACTGAAACCTGGCACCTGAAGAGAAATGGAAAAATAACTGGTGATGCTGGAGAGGAATATCATAATTAGCAGCTTCACACTGCGTTCCTATTGAACACAGTGTTGAATCAAACCCAAGTTAACAGTTTCTGAACGTTTGTGCAATACGCACATTTTCTATAGTAATGCTCATGGGTCCTTTTCATTGATCAAAATGATGATGTCATAAACAAAGGTCACTGACGTCAGTATAGTAACTAACTAAGGTAGTAATACCCGTGTGGCAAGTTTGGTTTGGTTAAGCTGATCAAGTGACAACCCTACCCATAATACCGTCCTCTTTTTAAGTTATTTTCTTAACATCCAAAATTGAACAAATAATAATGAAAAACCATCCTCTTTTTTTAACACACGATCTTAACATCCCCAAAATGCTGCTATTCATTGTTTTCATTAATCTTAATCGCTGTCTATTAACAAGTTCCTAATTATACTGACCTCAACATATTTTGCACAGCGAGACCAGCTTGATAAACACTTATTGCGCTGACAGTCTCCAACGAAACTGTCTGCTCGCTCCAAAATTAAGTCCCGCCAAGCGTGGCATTCCACAGACACTGATGCAATGACCAAAGATATAAATTCCTCCCCAAAATGATATATTTATCTCAGGGTGTGCAATGACATCGGAAATGTCAACTATTCTGTAACATTATCAGTAGGCCTAGAAAAAAAAGTCTGCTCCTGCTAAGTCCTACAGTTAATAAATGCACATGAAATACCAGTTACTAATTTCAAGTGTTGACCCCTTGCATGACGCGGAGTGCACCTCCGCACAATGCGGGCCTACCAGTTCCACCATTGTGGGAGTGGCTTCCTTTTGACTCCCACAATGCTGGACAGGATAGGTGCGCGCGTAAGTGCGCTGCGCGTCGTGAAATGGGCCAATATAGAGATAAATGAAACAATACTATCAAGGCTTTCAATTGGTAATTATGATTTGCCAAACAGGAAATCTGAAAGTCCCATCAAGCAGAGATGGAGGTAATCTTCAGTTGGGGGAGATAAGATAAACCAGGGGATGAGTGGGAGGAGAACAGTGATGGGAGTAGAAGTCAACATATGCTTAAAACATCACACATTACATACATGAACCAGTTCTCTCTTGACATGGGGGGGGGGGGGTTAGTTCAAGAAATTGGATATCACAGATGGATGTACACGTACAGTAACCAAGCCGCTTAGTGCAATTGAATCACCTCAACCATGGTTGAGGATGAGTTTGTATTAGAACACAATTACCTTTGGCTCAACTAGTCTTAACCGCAATCGCTGATGCTGGATGTTGGATGTCTCTGCACTGATTTGAACTCTGACCTTATCGAAGCCGCGCAAGGTGACAACCCCAGCTATCTGGGTACATTCCTGAAGCGAAAGAAGATATATGAAGAAACATGTGTTGAGAGGAGTTGGATAGCTCACTGGAGCAATATAAAAGCCGAATGTTTGTCATTGCGCTCGCACTGAATCGTCAGGACACTTACCAGGCAAGGACAAGCTTCAAGAATTCAAGTCTAGCTTCAGCTACTTGACTGGGTAACTAACCTAACGTGGATTTTTACCATCAGGAATAATACTATTGAGTTCTGTTATTTATTTGGAACTGTTCAAATCCTCTCAGTTGGATCACATTGATGTATTTCTCTCTGGAGATCATGACTCTACTGTGCATCGTTAAAAGCATCCATCCTTGTTTCTCTCCATGGGCGTTACCCAATATGGGCGTCGGCAGCAATGTTATATGGGAGAGAAATTGATCGTCTTTTGGACTTTTCCAGTAATAAAAGCCTATTTCAAATTTTTTTTTACCAACTAATTCAGAGTCTGTTAATTTTAAATACACCAGATGGGCAGTTCTTCAGACTGGTTCTATTACTGATGGTTCCTTTTTTAAAACTAAAACACATCTGTAACAACTTCTTTAACTTCTTCAGAATCATCAGAATGGGTGACAAAAAGCCAGATGTATCGGGAGTTAAGTCGTTTGATAAGTCGCAACTCAAGAAAACAGAAACACACGTAAAGAACCCCCTTCCAACCAGCGAAAGTGAGTATGCATCTGCATGGCTATCCTAAGCTTAGTAATTTTATCAAATCAAGAATTTGGCAAAAGTTTTCAATTCATCGATTGTAACGATCAGAAAGTCAAACTGCTGAGAGAGCAGTAGAACTTCCTTGTAGGTGTGTGCATGTGTCTACCTTTTGCCAGCAAGGATCTTAACAACAGAGATTTGTAGTAATTTCCTTGATTTGATTTTGTACACAAAACTGGGAGACTTCTGACAAACTCAAGTCCAAACAATGGGAAAACAAAAAAGAACGCTACTTTACTGAGAGAGCACTTCTCCGTTAGCCCTTCCCACGAAATATGCTAATGACTTTTCACATGCATACAGACACTATTTGTTGACAAACGCCATAGAGTTGTGCACTAGGTGGACACACAAACGCGTATGCGTCAGGCCACCATCAGCCCTGTACAGAAAGGCGAGCTGTACCCTCATTTTGTCCACCAGTGCATGTTAGTGTGCACGTGCGATGTGCAATTTACAAATTGCACATCGCAATTTGTAAATTGTTGCACGTGCGATGTGCAATTTACAAATTTCATGGGAAAGGTGTATTTAAAAGTTCGTTGCTATGGGTTCAATGTGTTGTACCACTGTTCCTCATACGGTGGCTGTCATGTTTCAAAGTCATGAATAATTCAATGCTTGAAGCAAAATAGAAGAGTGCTATTTTTTTTCTTCTTTCTTTTCTCTTTCAGCAATCCAACAAGAGAAAATGGGATAACGTGACATTCTCTAGCAGCCTGTACAATTTATTATCTGTAGTTAGTTAACTAGTACTATTTATTTATTTATTTGATAAATTTTAAGAAGCTTAATAATCAAAATGAATGTCCTGCACTGTTAGAGTAAAGGTCTAGTGTTCTTTCAATGCGATTAAGATGAAGACTTGACCTTTTTCATCTTCAATATTAAAAATACAAATCACCACATAACGACGAGCAAACAGGTTGGCATAGTGGTATCTTTGCTTGACTTCAACCTCTAGGACCCAGGTTCAAATCCCACCGAGGGCACTATATGGATTGGATTTTCAGTCCCTACTTGATTCCATGGCTTTTCCCTGGAACACTCTCTGAGGTTTTCCTCCCACATCTAAAACTGAAACTTCCTTCCGTGTCTTCACTCTATGGGGTTCTTGGCTAGTAAAGTGATTAAGTTCACTTTTCTGAGAGTCCTTGGCTTCGCAACCAGAATTAATAAATGAAAAATGAGATGAAAATGAAACATCCTTTCCTCATTAAACATGCGTAATGAGATCAAATCCTAGATGACACAAATAGGGCCTTATGAATTTGATTTGGATCCCGCAAACATCTTGCCAAAGCTTTTTTGTTTTTATGAACTGAGCAAATCTTATTTATCTTTAAGTCTCAAACAGTGCTTTATTTTGATTGGCTTTCGAAATGGGCAGAAATCTTTTGGTTTCTCCCACACAACTCCACAAGCCAATGGCAGCCAACATCCCATCGGATGATTGGTAAATCAGAAAAAATAAATGCCATCTGTTCCTTTTATTGGTTGTTCTTGTGTAGATTAAGTAAGCACACCAAACTTATTTGCATAATGTACTCTCTAACAGAATGCATACAAAGTGTCTTAATTTAATTTTCTAATCAACTACCACATGTGAAATTGTCCAATAGCTGCTCATGGTGTTTGCAAATACATTATTTATTTTTTCCTTTAATAAACATAATTTAAGACTTTGCTACTGCCAAAATGACAAAACACTTATTTAAATGCAAATAAGTAGCTTAGCCGTAGTGGCCTTTGATTATGTGGAATTTAATGTTAGAAGTAAATGCCTACATAAAGATGGAGTAATGCCATGACAACGGAGAGAGTGACCCAGATGACTACAGAGAATCCTTCAGTTACAAGACGGCCAGCTTCCAAGAGTATCAGAGATTGGTCAACGTATGTCTTTATACATGCGCATCCTTAAATACTGGTCTGGTGGATAAACATTATTATTATGTTCTGATTATTTACTAAGTTGTCTACATTAAAATGTATTTTCTAAAAGGGAGGTGCTTTGAAGTTACGGATATTAAAAGGAAATGGTCAGGAATCCAGTGAAATTGCTATGGAGGTAAAAAACAACCTCGCCACCATTTGAAATATAGTCAATGCAATTAATAAAATGACTCTGCAAAAAAACTTCTACAAGCAAAACAAAGATCAGAAAGAAGGAGAGTGGGGGTTTCAACTCAATACAAAGTGCTGTTCAAACTGGTTGTTGAAAAAAACTGTGGATGATACAATATCAAATTGGAAGTAAATTATGTAAAAAGAAACAGAATGATGATGAGGGATGAGGGAGATTTTATTTTTATTTATTTATTTATTTATTTATTTATTTATTTATTTATTTATTTATTTATTTATTATTATTATTATTTTTTTTTGGGGGAGTGATCGTTCACCTTTGCAGCTAGAAGGTGATACTCCCATGTACTGTCTTTTTAAAAAACAATTTTGTATCGTGGACAGTTCGTTTACATCTTCATTACTTGATGTGCGACACAATGAAGTCCGTACTTTTTAATCAAGATGAGAGTCTTTCCCATCCCTCCTCAACTCTTAAGTACTTGTGCTGTAGACTGTGTAAGTCCCCCGCGTATCGAACTGAGGAATCCCGTCAAACGAAGAACATATTTTCTGAAACCAAATATTTGTTTTTAAATTATATTTTTGAACAAATATGAACGACAAAAACACTCATTAACATTTTTATAAAATTAGTTTCAGTTATTTTGACAAACACAAATAACTTGTTTAATATTATTGAAACAGACTTAAAACTCTGGAACAAGGATGCTTCTTTGATCTTAACTTTTGTTGTTGTTGTAAATCCACGCTCGAATTTGTGCAACCGTTAAAAGTGGTCAAAGCGATTAAAAGTGGTCACAACGATTAAAAGTGGTCACAACGGTTAAATGGTCGCACAGTTATTACATATATAAACTACTGGTTTAGCCAGGATTAGCATCTTGCAATTACAGCACCTGGTGATAACCATCGCATGATCAAAACAAGCGTTTGGTGATCTTACATTTTTTGCAAGTAACTGGAAGCTGAGCTCAAGTTTAATTCTCGGCTTGCTTTGTTATTTTGTTGAATCGGTTTTACTTTCAAATATTTTGTCACTTAGTATTACACTCCCAACAACATACTTTTCATGGCCATAAACTACGCTAAACTAAAATAATTGACGAAACAAAATCTTGCCCACGTAAAAACTTCATATGAATTGGACCACAATGGTCCTGGCAGTTCGAATATGCGTGAGAGTTACACAGTCTATTTCTTAACCTGATGTGAGATCTACCGTTAGTGTGGCCCCAACAGTGTTGGTCAACTTTAGAGCTTTTGGTTCATTTCAGAGAATGGTAGAGAGATGACTGACACACAATTACTGAAGAGTATAACCACTGCTTCTAAATTTTTCAAACACTGGTTGGTTATCCCCTGCTCATCTCAAAGACAGTCAGCTAATTAATTTTATAAACTGCACAAAAAAACAACTTATGTGAATCAAAGTTCATTAGACATGTACCTCATTTTCATCTAACCTTCCACTTCAACAATATCTCTCTTATAACATGTTTCAGTTCATTTGCTATTTGTTCATTTTACAAATAAATTTCTTCTGAAAAAAAATAAAAGGTCTGACTTGTCGTATTGTCTTTTTGTCCGTGAAGCGAGGAGTTGACTTTAGAACAGCTACAATGTAATTTTGGTTTAGCCACATTGACATTGTGAAACCTTCACAGTGGATTCAGCTTATTATTGTGTGCTAGAGCTGAAATGACAGACATTCCACCATTAAGTTAATAATAGTCACTTTATAATAGTCACATGGGAATGGCTTTACTTTAGTGTTTTTTTTTTCAGATAAAGTAAATGTCCATGAATGCTGTCTGGCTGTATTTCTTTAATGAAGCAGGCCATTTTTTTGTCATAGACTTTGGGCTGGAGTGACACATCAAATAGCAGTTGCACATAATGCACACTGCAGACACTAAAGGCAAGGTTATACCTTTGGATTTTGGAACCGTTTTGTTGTTTTAATCCTATATAAATGCAGACATATTCAATGAGGCTAAAATGTGAAAATTTCATTTCAAAAGGTGGTAGTGTTTTTGAGGTATTGCTGAAAATCTGGAGCAGTTATGTCCATGCAGGAAGAATAATCCATAAATGCAAAACACAATCTGAGAAATGTTTCATGCAGAAATGTTTCTCAGATTGAAATATTTTTAAATCCCTTTCTCTAAAACCACTTTCCCTAGAAGGGAATCATTTCTTACAATTGTTATACACATGTACCTTATCAACAGCTGCAGTGCTTCTACTATCAAGAATGTTTTTTTACCAACGGTATACCTTCCCTTTAAACAAGCCAGACGGCTCCTGAATAAACACATTCATACATTTCTACCCACAAACCAGCACTTTTGGACATTGTGTGTCCCAACATAGAGTAGTACAACCCTAGTTGTGACTAATCACAATGGTATGGGCATACAAATAGACGCTGTAGCGTGTCTGCATGGAGGTAAATAATGCATGCAGTTTTCAGATACCTTGGCACTGACATTTATTTGTGAAGCATTTAAATGTAATATTCCTGGCAGTAATTCAAGGATACTGTCAGAATCTAGTATGATGAAATGATTGATCAGAGTTTATATTTTGGAGCAATCAATTTGGTCTGCACAGCAAACCTCTCCCCAGGTAAAAAATTAGTTTCAATTACTTTATATAGAAGCGGGAAAAGACATGATGAGTATATACATGTTTATGTAAGGGGAAAAAATAGACAAAAGTGTTAAGGATCTGGAGAAACCTACACAATTCTTGCATTTTGAGTAGTTTCTTTTGTAAACTCATAACCTGAAATCATGTGCGCATGTCATTTCTTGGGGCTATACAAAATCTTGTAAATTAAATTTTTATTCAGAGTTACACTTGAATGGCCAATGTTAACGCCTGGCCGATTCCTCAGACCTAAACTTGATTTGGTGATGGTAACCATCTGGCATTTCAAAAACACTCCTTTGCGTTCCCCCCTTGCATTTAAGAGCCTACTTAATTATTAGTAATATCACCCTGATTAATCTCAGAATGAAATGCAGTAGAGATTTCCTTCAGACAGACAAGTGTAAAAAAAAAAAAAAAAAAGGGAAACAGATATGCTGTCCAACTCTACAGCTTTTCATAGTTCTGATTGTTGCCACTTTACTTGTGACATCATTAAATGCAAGGCTTGTCAGGCTGTTCAAGGAAGCCCTATTCATTTCAGTTAGTGTCAGAGTTCACACTTTACAAGCCCTAAAGGTATTCACCCCAAGGGAGTTCTCAAAAGTGCACTCTGCTGAAGTTCATCGTGGAGGACACAAAAATATCTGTCGCAACTAGAATATCCGGCTTGTTTGCTATCCCAGTGAGACCACCATCTAGTACTTGAACTGATTATTTCCAAAGGAACGATTTGATAAATAGATTATGGCTACTTATAATAATAGAAAACAACAAAAAGCTTAATGAGGACTCAGAAAGGAAAATGTACTCTTGAAATGCTCTACAGTGTGACCATAAAACAGAGGGGAAACATCCCTAACCACTCAAAAGATTATGTCCAAACTTTGTGTCAACTTTACTGGGCTGTTTTTTACCTGAAGTGCCTTCACAAAAAGATGAACAGCTATTTAAAGAATGATGACAATTCCAAGTATTGTTCAGTAACAAAGAACCCTTTTGGATTTTTGGATGAAAAAGGGAAACCCCCTTTATAGGGTTACAATAAGAGAGAAGAATGAGTTATTATCGACTGGCAATCCTTCCAATTGCCTTAATCCTTAAAGGGTCTGTAAACGTTTGGTAAACGTTTGGTTTTCTGAAAATTAATGGCAATAAAAACTTACTTGGTAAGAAGCACAGCGGCTTTGGATAGTAGAATGCAGTTTGAAAAACACTTCACTTTGAAGTACTGCGGTTATGGAAAAAATATATCAGTTTTTATCCCCCAAAAATTTAAATCTGAGAAACGTTACTGTCAGTAACTCTTCTCAGATTGGGTGTGTTCCTATTAGGGATAATCCTTCCTGCGTGAACATGTTCTTTTGTTTTTGGCGATATCTCAAAAACGCGACCACCCTTTGAAATGAAATTTTCACAGGTCAGTTTTATTGTATATATCTACATTTATATAAGGTTAAAACAATCACTGGGTTGCAAAAACCAGAGGTATACTTTGCCTTTAAGTCAAAGATCCTGCGCAGGAGTCTGACGTAATGCCACTGTAGTGTAAGCTAAGCTCGCTTCACACAAACTGGCTCCACTGATTCCCAGAAGCCCATAGAGAGATTACATCGAGCTAGTTTTTATTTGAGGATTTATGCAACAAAACTTGAACAACTGGACTTTACATACGCACTTCAAGAACATCCTTCTCAGAATGGAAAGTTTCTGTCATAGGAAATGCTTTCAAATGATGAAATGGGTCTTTTTTGATAACATTTACAAATTTGGAGCCGAAAGTAGTGAAAACTATGAGCATGCAGCAGATACACACACAGGTGATGCAGTGACTTACCCAACACGATAACCTAACAAGACTTATTACACCATTTAGAAGCTTTCACACAAACGGTAAACACGTTTTCCATTAATTTACAAAATCACAAGCACGTACTTAAAAAAA
>CM021530.1:19296745-19313877 GCA_010994315.2 Pisaster ochraceus
GGGGGGGGGGGGGCTTGTCGTTATTAATTGACTGATTCTAGGGGGTAAAATCCAAGTGGGATCATGCCATTGCAGAAATCTGCTTCACAGAAGGCCGAACAGCCATGTTTGCTGAGCTCTTACCTCTCGCTACATGTCAATAAATCAAAATTGGATTAGCGCATTATTTATAGCATAACATCGGGGAAATGCTAAACCGCGGAAACCAAGCGTGAAAAGCAACCAATGGGCAGAAAGTTACAGCCGCCCACGTCAATCGGCCACTTCCATTTCAAAAAAAACCGTTCGTCCTTTACTTGGTTGTGCAGAAGGCAAACTGAATTAGTTAAAAACAAATGCACTTAGCCTGTTTGAAGGTTCAAAGACCTGTGTTTCCTTCCTCCATGGTCATACAGGGATTGCTCGCCTCCAACTTTTTTTTTATTCCACGGGTCACTACGCTTGGCTTCCATAAGTCCATCAGCATTTTCACTCGCCCTTATCTTTAAAACAGTTCACTTTCGTGTCTTAAATGGCATTTCCAATATCATTTATGTGTATGACACTTGACGTAAACGTCAAACAAATAAGTTGCGAATGTATAAATGGGTGCAGTGCCCCACGCCAGGCATGTGTGGAGGGTGTTTACTAGACACGTTTGTACATGGTATCTTCTATTTGGCTGTTTGATCAGTGGACTACGCCGCAAACAACTAAACAACATAACAAAAACAACAACACTATTTTCATTACAGACATTATTTTTTCAAAAAGCTATGTGCTGTAAGGAAATTGAGTTTTGAACCTACGCGTACTTTGAAACCGGTTAAGAGTAAACCTTGACCCAGATTCAGTGTCATGATGACCTTGCGTTAATCCAATGTTAATTGAGAGTTAACAAAATGTTAATTTAGATAGTTATCCTATAGTTTTTTTACTAAGAGTTAACCCAATATTAATTTTATAGTTAACCTAATTGTAACCGAGAGTTAACTCAATATCAGCTAAGAGTTAATCCAATGTTAACTGAGACTCTGGGAGTTAAACCCAATGTTAACTGAGACTTGAGAGTAAACCCAATGTTAACTGAGACTGAGAGTTAACCAAAACTGAGACTGAGAGTTAACCCATTGTTAACTGAGCTAGACTGAGAGTTAACCCATTGTTAACTGAGACTGAAAGTTGACCCAATTCTAACCGAAAATTTAGGCACCGTATTGTAGGTACATCATCAGCAAAGTTAAAGCAAATCATACACTTAGTCAAAACTGCTAATATCCTACCTGAGTGAGCAGTTGAAAACAACATGTTAAGGATTTATATAATGCTGCTCTATCTCTTTTACCTACCATGAAATTTCGTAATAATACGCCGAAAGGCTGCCCTGGTGTTTATAAGAAAGAATATTTTTAGCGGGAAACGTCCGGACGTCAGTGTTGTTTTCGAGTTGCTCACTTAGGCCTATATATATCAATCTTAGCCTCTAGGTTAGAAGTACTTTTCACGAAAAGGGTTCTCAAGGTGGTTTAAGAAGTAAATACATCAACACCTGAGTTATTAAAATATAATAACAAGCTCATCTCTCTGCAAATTGGTTGAAAAGAGGGGCTTAGCACTTTAACAAATCTGGGGATCCGTTGTATTGATTTTGTGGAGTTGTATTTCAGGTGTGGATGAGGGCATCGATGAAGTAATAAAGCACCTCTCAACCACGGATGGCGATATCCTTAGACAAAATTCAAATGGATATCAACCAAGTCACGTTAATAAAAAGTGTTTTCTTCATTCTGTATTTGGAGAAGCTTTAATTATGTTGGAGAATGAACAAGTAGTGACAAATGTTCGATTTCAGGAAAATTCTGCTACTGGATTAGCCCATGATGTTGTTACTTTTCTGGTCACGAACGTCCCCTTCGATTGACTCAATTAGAAGGTCTTCGATTACACAGTGAGTACGTCGAAGATGTCTTCTCTTTGATAATTAAAGTTGGACTTTAGGGGGGGGAGGGGACAAACTCCTGTTTGTTTTGATGTATAAGGATTTCAAGGAGTGTCTAATGATGAATTGACAAATTCTATGGCTAATTATTACTTGAAGTTTTTTTTGTAACATAAAAAGCTCATGTTGATCAGCATTACACGTCCAAAAAGGTCGGCTTTCGCGAAAAGCAGCAAACTCATAAATAATTCATGAAGTAGTCGTGACGTATTACCGCGGACGGGGATTTGTTACTGGCCATGCGTACAACGTTTGGCTGCACTCGTATAGCGTTTAACGTCCGCAGTGGTGCGTCACACATTTCGTGCATGGAGCTTTACGATTGATTTTCGTAAAGGCCTTCGTGGAGCCGTGAAATAGAGCAAACAGACCTGGTTGGGGTGGGGGTGTCGTCGGTCGTAGACAGTACGGCCAATGTGTAATGACCTGAAAAAATAGGGGCAGTAATATTTCATGGCTACTTTACGCATCCCCCCGGGAAATTCTATATCAAAATTGACGATCAGCTGATGTCAACCTGAACGGCATCTTTGATGCGCAACTTCGACAAAATCTAAATCGATGCAAATGTATTACTAAAACAACACGCCCTTTGACCTTGTCCGCTCCTTCATTTCCCAAAACGCGAGCAGTCCTTTCGATTCATTCCCATCAGTTTCGTTTCGTGACAATTTATTTGTGATCGAAAGACATGATTCTTTCAACAACAACAAAAACCTAACGATAAACCACCCTCGTTAAATAGAGACTAGTGAGACTCCCACTTAAACCTGCTCTACCCCCGTAAAAAAAGTTTGCCTTGCTAATGACTGAATTTAATCATCAAACTCTACATGGTGTCACCCTAAGATATTCAGACCATCTTTAATTTGACACCAATATTAATGCTCATCGCCCGCCAAAGATTCGAAATCTACCGATGCTTAAAATGGAATTGAGAACCGGATAAAGCCGCCGGAAGATTGGTTCTAAACATTTCAGTGTTGACATTTCCCACCGCATCCTTCTCATCATTCTCTCCCTGACGCAGAGCTCCGAGATAAACTACACCACTCTCCTAAGTATCACCCACGTTCGAGACACAGAACTCCTCTTATCTGCGTTATTATTTTCCCCTCTTCATCAGTTAGCGGTAAATTATGTTCTCGGCGTGAGCCTATATGCGCGATAAGGAGTTATACTGGACGGTTTCGCATGTCACATCTGACGGTTCCGCGGCAATTCCCCCCTCTGTATTTGAACGTGACGCTCGGGTTACTTTGGTGTTAGATCTGTCAGCGCGATTGCTTCTTAAATTGAAGCACGCAGCCGTGTTTATTGTTTAAAGAGATGGGTAGAGAATTAGTAGTATCCTAGTTCCAAAATATTCTGATAGTCAGAAAGCTCATCCCTCTCTTCCCATTCTAAGAATTAGTCTGCCAATATATTCAAAGAATTGTTCCAAAGGGGCCAACGTATTTGAAAATGCCCACCCCCCCCAAAAAAAAAAAATAAATAATAATAAATAGATATTTAAATAGTTTAAAATATATATATAAATAAAGGCCTACTATGGATAAAAAAATAATCAAAATAAAATAAAGTAGTAAAATAACATTTATAAGTCGTCAAAATAACACTGATTTACACATTATGGCTTGTAACCTTTTTACAGATCAACTGTCACTACATTTTCCCATGAATTTTCATGTGATACGTTAAAAATGATGTCTTTACGGAAATGCACGATTTATGCTAAATAATCTAAGAGTGGGTGATCAAACCTACCGATATTGAATATAATAAAAAATAATGATATTTTGTTATAAATGGCTTTTTTTTTTTAGATCACAGTGCTGTTAAACGTATCAAACCTCATCAGATAGACAGAACATGACAGAAAAGATATGATCTAAAACATCAAAATACAAGAATACTGCAAAGTTTAAAATAAGTGTTTCTTTAAGACACTATTCTTTTAGACACTATTCAATCATTAGGAAGCCCTAAATGATTGAATAGTGCCTAACATTATGACTTGAGATGGCATTCAAAAGTCATTCCAAAGTCTCTAATGTTATAAATGTCTACATCAATACAGCCTAGTATTTTTGTTGTCCCGTAAACAACACAAAAAGCGTCATAGGCGCATCAATACAATTTTGTCAAACTTTTAAACAATGAAATACCAAATGATAGCAGGGACAGTTTTATTGGCATAACATTCCTACGAACAATGGAGCATTTTAATCAAGGAGCCACCTTATCTGTTGCTCGTTCAAACCTATGTCACCAGATCGAGGCTGAAGGGAATATTAGTATGGCCCCGTTTTGCAACACGCAAACGATGTACATGGATGTACACAGGGGACAAGACAACGAAGGTGGTATTATAAAATCAGGTAACCGCTGACAGTGATTAGAAAGATCCGTGTAATGAAATGATCGCTATTTAATCATGTGTTTTATTCATTAGAAACAACACAAGATCCTCAGAGTATTAAACAAATAATTCAAACCGAACGCTTATCGAAAATTGGCAACATGTGCCCAAACTTTGCAAAAACTTTTTACTACGGGTCGTTTATGTGGGTTAACCGCATCAGCATCCCGACAGTGATAAATCAGGCTCTTCAACTCACCTCTCAAGCGTAATTCATCAACAGAATAATATGGAAAGTGTTTTGAGTTTTCCCATCTCCCTTCGAGCCGCGAGATCTTCCGGGCAAAAGGGAAAGTATTGTCTCGGTCATCAGATTATGATCAATATGTTTTCAGCAAGTGCTCCGAAGTATCCATAGAAATAGATTCGAAACAAAAATACATAAAACACCTCATTTATTATAGTCTACGAAAATACGATTCGCGGTTATGCTTTTGTTACAAAGGAATTGAAACGATTGTTCAAAACAATTCTCCTGTAATGACTGACTACGTTCTTGATGAAAAAAAAAAATCCAAAACACAAAAAAATGTAACCCAAAACCCAAAACCCAACCAACCAACCAACCAAACAAACAAACAAACAAACAAACAAACAACCAACTAACCAACCAACCAACCAACCAACCAACCAACCAACCAACCAACCAACCAACCAACCAACCAACCAACCAACCAACCAACCAACCAACCAACCAACCAACCAACCAACAAACCAAACAAACAAACAAACACCCCACCCAAATAAACCACAAATTAGGGAGCACTTCAACATCCATCTTTGAATGATTGTTTTTTTTCCAGCATCTCGAACCACATGTGATGCAGTGCAGACTAATATCATAATCTGGACAGAAATGCTTTCCCACCGATTCTTTTTTGTTTTTCTTTTTGCCTCAAACAAGGTTTAGACGAAAATGAAGATTGAAGGCGCACGTGACTGCTCTAGTCAAGCCGTAAATTACGATTCAATCATATAATGAAACTGAAGAGCAAATCTGTTGGCGTTTTCAATTTGGGAAGATTGCTTTCAATCTGCCTTTAACACTTGGTCGTAAAATTTACGTGGTATTGACAATATTGTTTCGATCCGTACATGTGCATGCATAAACTGAGTTAAACGTGTTGTTTTGTGAAAGTGCACACAAAGCTCAAGAATAATTCGGACAATGAAAACAACCGTTTTCCTTAATGGGTTTCCATCTGATATGATGCCATATTCACCACAAAAATGCATCACAATTGCCAAGCAATAAAACGAAGAAAGACGTTATAAAACGTGACATCAACAAACATAGGTCTTGTGTTGATCTGATGACAACACCTTTGATTTCTCTGAAACACACCGGGCTACTTCAACGAATTAGACACGTGTGTGTTTCTTGATTAGAAATGAGTTGGAATAAATTGCTCTTTTCGTAATAGAAAACAGCAGACAATATTGTCCTACTTCTTTAACAAGTGTGCTTGTATTCTTGACAGCAAACTCCCAGCAGACAAACCGCGAAGTACTCAAAGTCACGCCTGACTGACTGAGTACTACAATAGTGTACGCTTCATTGCGTCTCAAGAGAACCCAGTAAAGCAATTGACAATAATAGATACGATGTTTACAAAAGCATAATTACAAAAATGTAACACCCTATACCAAAACCGGGAAAGTCTTGTCAAAAAACTTAAAACGAGGTTTATTTCTTCATTAAATAGGTGAGAAGCAAAGCTTTCCAAAAAGACAAAAATTAAAGAAAACAGTTTTCAACATATAAATATTATAAACATCAAATCGCAATGACAGAATGTCTGTTGTGTCTATTGTCTTCCTTGAAATGTAATCTCATTATTTCCAAAAAGTGCCCACTTTTGACATAGGGTGTCACAGTTATCTAGACGTCTAGAAATCAACCGTACTTTGGCTAGTAACCTTTGTTAGCTAAGCAATATTTTTGCTAGCTTAACAACTTCATGAAAAGTAGGCTGTGATCCACCATGGGTGTTGATAACACCAAGTGCAGCTCGTGTATTGGAAGGAGACTTTTTACACCTTTGCTAAAATATTCATGAAGGCGTGCCTTCCTACCGGGACGTGTGACAAAGATTGAGTCGAATGTTTACCACGGCGTTTCTAAGAAGAAGGGAAATAATTCCTGCAAATAAAGTATTGATGGGTTCTTCAATGTTGAGACGTGATCAGATTTTTTTGAAACCTTTTGGGTGACACTGGTGCTGAAGAACGCTTTGGTAATAAATATAATATAGGCCTAGGTAATATATATAATAATGTAAAATTATATTTATTTATGAGAAAGTGTAAAGTATAATTAGCTGTTGCAAACTGCTTACCAACCAGAATGACCCAAATGGCAAAACAAAAGTTAATGGCCTGACGTTTCGACCTGAGCAGAGTTTTTTTTCAAATTTATGTATTACTTTCCAATGATGTTTGCCAAAATATGTACATATAGTAATTGCTATATTTACATATAGCAATTAGTATATAGTAAATCACAATTACTTTAAAGTAAATGAGAAAAATGTTGTATAAATTGTATAAAATTACTTTCCCTGCTGCATTTTGCTGAACTGAACAAATTTACCAGCGATGTTTTCTTTTGACCCGCTCAATGAATGTAAATAGACGCAGCTTGGTCGGGCATAAGCATCTCCAAGCAGCAGTAGTGTTATTGTATCATCTTCAAAAGTCATGTTTTTAATATGCATCTCATCAAATTGTTGTCAGCTAAGTCACTTCTCTCGAATCGTTTTCGTCCAACCTCTTGATGGACATTCACGCTATATTGAATTCACTCCTTATTGGGAGAAAATGTTTTCGATGACGATTTATTTTTCGGTCGAGTTTTTGATCTGAAGTGAGTTTTTGGTCCCTTCAAGCTGTCAGTTTATGCGTAGAGAGTTCATTGCAGTGGGCTGGTGCTTCTGGAGTAAAAAAAAAAACCCATCGGATTGGATTGGAAGTCTTCTTAACACCTTCGACAGCAGTTGATGCGTTGTAGCAGCAACTTAGTCGACTTAGTGATAAAGTGACCCTCGGCACGAATGGAGTGGGGATCCTTTGGGTGAATCAAAGCGATTTAACTCGCTGATAAAAGTGCATCTTTCCCGAGTGTGACGTAGGTACATCCGGGTATTGTGTGAGCGGATGGCCAAACCGCGCACGTTACTATTATTTATGTGGACACAATTGTGGTTGCAATATTAACCATAATCCACACACCTGGTCATGAATCGGATATGTGGAGTGTGTGTGCAGGGGCGTAAAACTTACCTTTACAGATAACACGCAAACTTTGAACAAATTTCCACAAAGAGAACAATGTTCCTGTTGGTTGGTCTGCGCTGTTCTCTTTTTTTTTAAGCAATAAATACTACAGTAATTGTATTCAAGTTTTGCAAACTTGTTTTGCTCCAAACTGTTGTCGATTTAAGTATGCAAATCTGGGTAAAAAGAAAGTCGCCCGATTAAAAGACGAAAGAGTGACGATGTTTGTTTCTAGGTATAAGTTTCCACCGTCGATTATACCTGAGAATCCCTGCAAATGTCCAGCAGGCTCGATATGGCGCTGTTCTGTGACACAGTTGTCGCCTTGCCGAATTTATTCTTACCGAATGGCGGGAGAAAAGCCGCGCAGAAAGCAGATCTGTATCGGCTGCTCATGGAGATATAAATCACTGGATTAATGGCCGAATTCACGTACGACAAGCATTTGAACATCTCCTCGATCATGACCGCCGGGGGTTCGCTGTGTCTTGCCGTCATTGCCTTCACTAAAGACAGACACTCGTACGGAGAGAGCAACAGGAAAAACACCAAGCCGTTCACGATAAGCATCCAGGCTATCTGGTTCCGAAGTTTGACATTTTTGTCTTTTAGGCTGGTCAGACGTCCCCGTCTCACGGACGCATTGAGGCCGCGCACTATGTTCACGTAGAGCACAACGTTGACAATGAAAGCCACTATGAATGGTATGGTCTGTACCACGTGCTTGTAAATCGTCAGCCAGGACTCCAACGGGTTGCACGTACTCCAAGTTGTCGGCCAGTGGCTGTACTGCTCCGGCCATATCACACAGGTCGTGGTGTACTTGAGATAACTTGGTATGAAGGTTGCCGAAACGAAGAAAGCGCCGAGCCACGAGACTACGAGCAACCAGCGAAATGTTTGCCTCCCCGTTCTATTGTGGCTCCTCTGTGGGTGGCAGACACCTTCGTAGCGTTCCATAGACACGAGTGTTACCGAGCACAACGCCGCAAGATAGGTCGTACTCTTGGTAAGATTTCCCAACTCGCACCCGACCAAACCGATGGGTGTTGCGTCCGGATAAATAGGGGATTTACAGTAAGTATAAAGGCGTTGCCCTATTGCCGTTACTAGGAAAATCATATCAGCAACTGCCAAGTTGGCGAGACAGGCATTGGTGACTGTTTTCATGCCCCGCACTCGGAAAACCACAAAAAGAAAGGCGACGTTGTTGAGGATGCCAAAAGTCAGAACGATCGGCAAGATGACCGTGATGGTGCACTTTTGTGCTGGGGAGTACATCAGCAGTTCCACGGCGTCCTCGTCCACGTTGAAACAGCTCACTTCGGTTTCGTTCACCACCGACTCCATTATGATGTGTGTAAAAACTCCATCCACTACACATCAATCTCGAACTCACAGCCGCCTCTGCTCTGTCACAATATGAGAACCCAGTGCCAGATGTTGCCCTGATATATACCGCTGGGCGAAATCCCGCCAAATGCAAAGCCAAGATATCAGCGTGTGCAGCGAGATACCTTTGTGCTATCTACTCAAGACGAGCGTGGGTTTGGCATGACAACGGAGGAGAGGAGCTACACTGCGCATGTCTGTGGGTGTTTCTCTGTGATTCGTGGTTGTGTCATCTGCATAGAATCATCAACAGCCGCAGTAGATCTGTGATTTCAGGCTTTCGGTTTGCTCACAAATATCTGGGTTTAAAGTGTGCCTTAGCAAGGACGGAAATACTTACAGCACGTCTGGCTTAGCGCACAGTGCGACAACTTCTCGCCATATCCCCTCCACACACCACTTTGTGTCGTCTGAGCGCAGGCGTGTCACGTCCTGGTGTGATGGATTAACCAGTAGTCACGGTTGTCCTCGTGATTCGGGCCAGTCCACGCACTCCCATTGGTCCCAGCATATTTATTTAGCTTATACACCATTCAGACAGTGTGGATACACCAACCCTCACCGGGACAGAGAATACTAACTAGACCGTAACTCAATTTGCTGGAGATGCCAGCGCAGTACATTCGCCCCCAAATGCACAAATTAAAAAATGAGAGAGACAGAGAGAGAACAAAGCGAGAGAGGGGGAGAGAACAAAATGGGACAGTAGCTTATTATTATGCAATGCATGATCCGGAAAAAGGTTTACAGTGCCGCCATCAGGGCGGACGAAGCACAAAGAAAGACACATATTTGAAAGGAACGAGCATCTTCAATGTATGGGTAATTGGACGAAGCAGATGACATGTGAGAAAAAGACGGCACTTAAAAACATGAAACACTAACTCAAAACAAGAATTATACGATTACGTTTCTGCTAGGATTGTTGGTTATGTTATAAAACCGCGACCTCTTGAAAAGTTTGGCATTCAAGGTACACACTAGCAATATACCCTTGATTTGGTTTTATATTATTTAAAAAAACAAACTGGTTTGACCACGCTTCATTTATAACGGAGGTTTACGTTTCGAATGTGCTCCAGTTTGTGAAAACAACACACTATCAATGATGCAGTTCCGTGTGCGGGCGCGCCCACTCTAAGTCATCCCAAACCGGACACTAGTCTTAAAACTCAATGAATATAAAACCACATTCTGCTTCCAGAGAATTCTTGATGGGTTTTGATTGCGCCTCAGAAGTGGATCTTATGTTACGTATTATCTCTAGGAATATAAACATCCTGCGGCCTAACAATTAAACATTAGAATTACCAGTATGATTCGGTTTTGAAGTATGTAGCATCGAGAAGCACTACTGTCAAAGCAGTGCGCATGCGCATATTCACACAGTGATATTATAAAATGCTTATCATCATAGGCCTAATAGATGTAAGGCAAAACTGAAATTGTACGGTTCTTTGTCCACGATGCAGTGCTTATAACGATGAAGTCGATTCACAGTATGATTCTTGAAAGTAAGCAAGTAACGAATTTGCACGTTCTTCATTATCTGAGTGATAACGGCTTGAGACAGACCTTGATTCGAAAAATGAACGAATCTACAAACTAAAGCTTTCTGAAACGTAGCATCTAGAGCTCATTTTGCGAAGAATTCTAAACAAATTGGATGGGAAGATATACCTATCATATCGTCTTTTTTTAAAGTAATAATATGCATTTAGTATTTTTTGTGAAATCATCTACAACCGACTACCCGAGAAAGAGAGTGCGGAAAGAGTGTGTAATTTTTGCCCATTAGGATTACAATGTATACAATCAACATCAAAGTGAAATACCCCCTCCCGTGAACCGTGTAGGCATCGAAGCGAACGTTTTTGATATTTGATGCTGTCACGTGACGTCAGAACAGAAGATGTTGGCTTAGAGCATGTTTTTCCCCCTCAGCAACCACGAATGAAAGGGTTGCCATGGTAACTTAAAGTTTTACCCTCAATTTCTTGCGTTCTATTAATGACAATCTGAATTGCCCGCAGTGAGTGGCCTTGCGTACTATTGTGCTCATGCTTTTGACGCGGGCGATTCGCTTGTTTTGTCAGATGATTAGTTTTTTTACCATAGCTATATACTACAATCCCGATCTTAGTTTAATAGCATTAGCCTTGTTGCTTTTTAGCTTATTTTGTTTATTGTATATAGTCGATCCTTTCTGTTTGCTTTCCCATTAGTTTCCAATGTTAGTCTGGGGCTGTTTCTTAAAATACCGCTGTACATCCTCTCAGTTCAAAGAAAAAAGGGTAAAAAGCTCGCCAGTGGCAGGATGGCCGATTTCTTACTTCTAGAAGACGAGCACTTCCGTCAACGTAACCAACACTGTATACAATCTTTAACCGTCATTTATCTCGATCCCACGCAATGGTTTTTCCGTGGGTGACACTTGTTAACTAACGAACTCGATGCAAATCCCACCCTTTAATGAAGTTTCTTGATCAAGTCTCTGACAAAGAGTAATAATTGAACTCATTGTATGCTTTGCACCACCTCCACACGAGGTAATCAAAGTTCAAGAGAATTAGGAGAGCCTTCGGTTCGCAGTAATAAGCCAGTATTATATCAGCATTAAGTGTTTTGATACGCAGTCAAATGCAAGCTTGCATGGCAGACGGCAACCAAGGAGGAGTATAATTAAGTTGTGTACTGTATGACAAATCAGCATCCAACTCAGGAAATCTAACAAATACAGGTTTGATAGATCTCGTCCTCTATGCCAAGTTCCTTGTTTACACACAGAGTGATCTTGATGATTTATTGGCACTTGGGAAATATTACAAATTTGCAGGAATTGCTTCAATATTAAACAAAGTATTGTAAGCTTAAAATTTAAAACAGCTGGGTAAGTCTGAGATGTGTCTTTTTCTCCAGTTATTGACTGCAACATAATATTGATATGACTTAATTTATAAATATTCCGATACACAATGTATAATTTTGTTGGCAAAAACTTACAAAAGTGCTTTCATGGTGAAGAAGATAAATTCAATTATAAACAAAAACTGCCACCAAACAAGTTCGCATAATTCATGCGTTGCAAGTATCTTGTGCAAACGCTGTAAATAAACATGAAATTACAGTTAAAATTCGTGTAAATACTGCACTAACGTAATGATGATGTCATGAATATCTCAGAAGGGCCGCATTCATTTTAACTGAGCACCTCAGCATTGACTAATAGCAAGACTTAAACGGTTACAATTGTTTATAGAAATTCACTACCAGAGCAACGTTTCTATACGGTGGCTCCGAAGGGACACCGCACATATACATTTACGGAAACATTATTTCTGAACATATTCACGGCTTTTGCCCCAAAGTTGCAAAATGTTTACGGAAATATGCTGACGGGCTGCGTCTGCGTCTGCTTAAAAGAATTTTGGTGGTAAATCTAAATGTATGAAGTGTTTATTTTTTGACCCGGCTGGATTCATGTTGAATCATGATTTAAGCCCATCACAAAAAAATCCCCTCTGCCGATTATAGCCATTGTGCCTTCCATAGCACATCCATTACAGACACAACATTACAGATACCGTATTTCAGTTTGATTCCACGAGAGACAGTAGATGCTGCCATACATTGATACAACGGAAATCAGCATAGAGATAATTCTACACTTGCCAGATGATTTGTATAGAGGCCTACTAGAGATCCTCGCTACACCCCAAGCAGCTTAAACAATGTGTGAGGGGGCCCTAAGAGAGATTTAGCGAATTGACTTGTTTTAATTATATTACCATTACTAGCTACTTTTTGGTTCAAAGACGGGCAGACCACTGCTTGGGGTGGGTGCATTTGGCAGGCCATTGCATTCCAATTGCAACATCATTTCCCCTCAGACTATATCCCAACAACAACAACACATCGATATAGTTTCAACATTTTAACTGTCGGTCCGTCCTCCTGACATTATTCTAATATGAATTTAGTGGTTGTTAAACAATCTCCATCAAGAATATGGCAGCTGAGGGTGTTTAACGCTGTAAGACTAGACATGGAATGGATGACAACGAATCTGCGAATATCACGTTACACAGTGCAATAAACGTTCCTTTTTACTGTAATAACATTGACCGTCCCTGCTGAAGTGAGCGGACGGTCCCCCGACCTCCCCGGCTCTCCCGGACTGGGTGTTTAATAAAAAACCGTAGAAATGATATTTATTTTGTTATCTAGGTATCTACATGAAATGAAATAATATTGATTTAAGGGGTATAAGCCTCGCAAGTGACGAATGAAATGCAAGATGAATGGACACTCGGAGACGACATCACAAAAAGTAACATATCTTGAGCGTCTAACTAAATGTCCTTTTCCCCACAAGATTTTAATGAAATTTGTGCGTTTAACCACTGGACACTTTTCAATCCATTGGATTCCCAGGAACTAAAAGGTACGTTCGTAATTTTCAGAAAAGACAATGATTGCAGTATATTTTTTTTATCAAGTGTAGTCATTGCTTACTCTAATGCACTTGCTATTGAATTTGAAAGACTGCATTTCAGAATGGAAATCATTCAACAACAAATTTCAGGGCTAAGGCCTAGGCATTAGTCTTTTGAAACAAAAGTGCATACTGTTTACATTTTTTGCCTTCATTGTCATTTGTAGAAAAGACTGAAATATTTATAATACATATGCACTTGACGTAAGCTGACGATGTCTGGTGATCGATAGTACATCCAATTAAATAATAAACACAATAATAAAATTGTACTGTGAATTTTTTTTCAAAAAGGGACTGAATTTTGTATTGTATTTTTACAAACACCCTGCAAACATAACTTAATAAATTACACAATTGCACAAGGATACCGCTCAGATTATTATTGTTATATATTTTGGTGATGAAACCAAGGATGCCCCAAAGTGCACTTAATGACTGTAGCTCGCAAGCCCGAGGAAACCAGTAATTGTAAACAAGGGTGTGCTTACTATGTGAACCAGAAACACTGGGGTTAACCCCGGCCTACTCTTCCACGACAAGTAGTCTGGGTCCTTTTACGTGTACTACCAATCCTGGTACACGGGACCTATGGCTTAATGTCCCATCCGAAGGATAAAGAAATTGTGGATTATGGATTACGGGACTCAAACCTACAATCAGAATCACCAGAATTTGAGTCTGGTGCTCTTAAAGACAACATCATATACAAATAAACTAAAACTACATCATACATTTCGAAGGACTACTTTTTTGCCAAAGTGCATCAAACTGATCGTGTGAATAAGTGCGAATTGGATTGTACAATGCAACTCCCATCTTAAGAGAAGCTCGCTCAATATCAACAAACACATCGATTGACGAATCGAATAATTAATATATATTTGTTTATGTATTCTTTTTATTTGCTTCGTGAACAACTGGCGTTGTATCTAATTGCAAACAGCTGCAGCTGAATAAACGAGTGACACAAATCCCACGGCCCTCTTTTGTGTAATGGAAGGTCTTGTGCGCTGGTTTATTTATTCTCCTTAATTAAACCATCCGATCCCAAACAAATGAAACCTCGCGAGAAGAGCAATAACACGTGTTTTTATTCTTTATTTATTCTTTATTTGTTTAGAGAGGGTGTAAGCAAGGTAACTGCCCTATTCGTGGTTTAAAAAAATGACAGCGAGGCTACAAGTTTTACCAACACCCTTCGTTTTTTAACCATGGCCGACTCATCACCATGGCTGACCTTATACATTGACGACGTCATCACACCGCCATTTTAGTGGTGAAACGATAATGCAGTAATGGAGAACGCACATCTATGTACGCGCGGCGCGCAGGATGGGCCAATGAGCAACCCTTCTTTTGACCTCTGACCGAGGGAGCCCTACTCAAATGACGTCATGAGCTTCTCTTGGGACTTTCAAATTACTGTTTTGTGTTCATTTCAGACTTTTGATCCTCTTTGGGTACAATTTGTACTGACTTTTTATAGTGACTTTGAGCAGAAGGAATGGAAAATATTTCGAAAAGCTGTATACAAAAAAGAGAAAGCAAATTCCCCATCATTTTTGCAGTTTGTTTGTCTAATTTAGATATTTAAAAATGTTAAATACCTGGATCTGTTTGTAACTTTAACGTTGCAATGTGACGCAATTTCTGATTTCACAAAAGACCATTCAGAATATAATTCAAACGACAGTTACAAAAGCCCTGTCCATCTTCAATTTCAGCCGAAAAAATCTCCGTAAAGCACAATTCATGTGCTTTTAACAGGCTTCCCTAAGAATATTGCACACTGTGTGTGACATTTATGCTTAACCCAATTCCAATCGCCAAAGAAAAATCCAAACCTTTAGTATTTACCATAGGACATCGGAAACCTTCTCCCTTGGGTTTGGATGTAATTAAGATCCGAATTCTTGGGAAACATGAAACCGTCATTTCCTTGCGACTCACCGTTTGTGATCTTTTTGGAAGTCACTGAAAGACCTTTTCGTTCGGGCATCGGGAGCACATCTTGAATGTTCCCGTGCATTCAATAGACGATGTAACATCTTTCACCAAAGTACTGACCTTGATAAGTAAACTGTATGGCCGTATATGGGCGGTAAAATTGAATAAGATATTTTATATATGCAACCAAAGTCTCCATGGATTATCAAAGCGCATTATGAATAAAATTCATAAAAGCTTTTTTTCATACCGAGTATCAAAGTGTCATATACAATTACTGCCCGTGCTCATCGAGCATGAATCAATCGGGAAACGTCTCAACTTTAATCTAGAGTTTTGCGCAATGGGTTGCTTCGTTTGAATGTTTACGCGTTCGTTTAGCGTTCTTACAAACGCTGTATACCATCGCTGCTCAGCCAAATATCGTTTTGACAAACTGAACTGAATTGCACATTTTGTTTTCACTCTCGAGGACAAAACAACAAAAACTAAACCTCTCAATAACAACAATCATATTTTCTGTAATATTTCAACACGATGTAAAGCATCACGTTTAACTAATTATTGGTTAATTTTAATAATACCGAGCACGTGCATTGTTGAACGGAACAATTTTTTAATATATCACTTTGAAGAAAAAAATACCCGTCCTTTTAATTACTGTCACTTTTGATTGACAACAATAACAATAATATTATTATTATTTTTTTGCAGAACAATGTGTATTATGCATTGAACTTGCTGAAAGGAGCAAACAAAAACATTAATAAGTATTGATTACAGTAATACTAGAATAACAATCGTTGATTGAATACCTGTTATTTTCACACACACGAAATTCATCAATTTGTCTCCCATGTTTTGTTCGTCTTTTTATGCAAAAGTAATTGTAATGTGTTTTTAAAGCCCCTGAATTTGTTTTAAATGAAATTTTAAAATATCAGAATTCAAAACAAACAAATGGATTCTGAATCGTTGTTCTTCGAAAATACATTATATTTGTTTTTAGAGAAGTTACACATCTTTTTAAATCCAAGTAAAGTTGTCAGTAGTTCCTGAAATAGTAAACGTGAAAAAAATGTTTAGAAAAAAGAGAGGGGTGAGGCAAATGACGTTTTACACAGAGGTAGCATTAGCTCACAAAATGACTACCTCCTGAAAAACTTAATTTACTTTAAAGTGTTGCAACACACAGTGCTTTAATTTACAGATTATAATATATGCATATCCTAAAAGGCCATACATGAATGACTACACAGTGAAAGCTGTGTATACATTTGGGGAGATAATGTTGTTGCTATAGAGAATGACGTCAAAGTTCGCTTTGTATTTTGCACTTCGCTAGTCAAGTACGAATTGGTTATTTCCTTATTCATAGTGTTGCACTTGTACTTTTTATAAGGTAAGCTATCCCCTACTAATGCGGCAGTTATTTCAAACGATCCGTCGCCAAAACGCTGTACCGTGCCGCTGAATCTGTTCTACCTAATTTCATCACAAGCTGGGAAAGTCTGCAGGTCTAACTTCCCCCACATGCTACCCTGCGGAAACCCCACCCTATTGTATGCAGCTGCAGTCTGGCACTTCACTCCGAGCGAAGATTTTATACTTAATAATTA
>CM021530.1:19314877-19326995 GCA_010994315.2 Pisaster ochraceus
TGAGTGGCCATATGCCGCGCACCTGACCCTCCATGTTGGGGAGTGTGAATTACTTAAGACTGCAAGAACTCCCTCCTTTAAACTGTTGTTTAGTATTTCAAATTTAATTTTGAAACTTTCTCATGATTTGTTAAATTGATTTTTTAAAAAGCTTTACGCGCAATTCAATCTGCTAATTGTGCAGTATTTCAAAACATTAGTTTAATAATAGATTAACAAAGAAAGGTGGTTGCGCTTTAAAACTTACTCATCCCCCAAAAAACCTTCAAAAGCGTTCGTAGCAACAACTGCATCTGATGAAGCAGTCGCTGCTACGACAAAGCTTATGCGGGTTCTTTTTTTAGTGATTACAAGGTAGTTATCGACTACGCCTCCATTACATTCCTTGGTCAAAATTAAGACATTTTCTCAACTGTGTCTGTCGGAATGAACCCCTTCAAACATCTCCTCTTCTTTTTTATCCAACTTATCACAAATACGACACCTACATGCAAGTTACGGAGTAAACCAGTGACGTCCTCGAGAAAACGCCTTCAACTATGATGTGTTCTCATGGGGTCTTCTGCACAATGCTTAATTTAGATCTGACAATTTGAAATAAGAACCGAGTATCAGGTGACAATTTTCTCACCCAATGTCTGGCATTTCAGACAGGATATTTCCCAGGGCAAGTGGTAGTGGTTAGTCTATAAAAAGTCAGTTTGAGATTCAAAAATAATCAGCTGTGTTCCATGGGTCGTGGCTATGAACTATATAGACCATAGTAACATTTGTTTACAAAAATAGTGACCCTGTACATTCCAGGGCCTTTCTGGCAGGCAAGACAATACACTGGTCAAATGGGAAATTTTACATTTCCACATTTCCACATAAATTCAAGAGTTATAAAAAAATAACAACTGAACTAATTTTGAGCTTTGCCCCTTTCTTCATATCAAAAGTTGATAAAAACCAGACCGTGCAATCTCCGTAAAAATAAAAGACAAAATGTTTTCTTCCATTGGGCTGTTTACAACTTTTACCTGCAGGAAGTCCAGGCTCTGTGGCTCTTTTTGTAAACGTGTGATGTCACAGATTGCATGGTCTATAGTCGTTTAAATAAATAACACTGTGATCTGCCTCCCATCTAGATCTCTGTGACATGGTATAACCATGCACGGAAGCAATTAACCAGATCAGATTATGGGTATTATGATTTCTTGATTTACGCAGCTTGTTTCCTCCTGTACCGCACACATTCTAAGTCGGTGGATAATCTTGAAGAATAAAGGCGTTAGGTGACAGCCACGCTGATATTTCATACGGACCCGTCCGAAACTCATTGTATACACACGGCACTGTGGTAAACCACACAGCTGACTTATTGGTGAAACATGATCGCTCCCCGTATGGACAGAATTGAATCGTGGCAAAAAAAGGGATCTTATTTCGTTTTGTTTGTTTACCTATTCCAGTATTCTATTGAAGATGCACCATTTCGAGGCACACGGTAAAGGATACGCAAGCCATAGACCATTGAAGTCTCGCACGTATTCGAACATTTTGGCGACTGCTCTAGTACCCGATTTCTTTAACGCGTGAATGGAGCAAACTCGTGTACTTTAAACGGTTTGAATACGCGCGAGACTTGCACAGTCTATTTTGGGGCAATTGCGTCACTCGTTAAAGGGGCTGTGTTGTCATGTCAAATCAGGCCTGAGACTGTACATGGAATTCTCAGCCAGTACTGCGCGTGTGCTCTCCATAGGGTTGATTGACGGAGGGTGCGCGCGTGCAGTATTACCCGGATGAGAGTTCATAATTCCATCAGCCACAAGCCTTCTTTGATCACGACGGCACTGCCCCTTTAAACCATATATTCCCTTACAGGTACATCTTTACACTCAGGTGAAGAGAAGCAATATTAGTTCTTGTTCAAGGACACAGTGTGCAATGAATAGGCGTCGAACCCACCGATGCCCATGACTTACTTGAGTTCAACATACACCGCTTTGGGTATACCGACACGCGACACAAACGTGTGCGACAAGCAGATGCACAATAACAAATGAATCCAAATTAATTGCCTCCTAACTGATTAAATAATTCTGAATGATCGTGATGTTGGGTAAGGCTGACATAAGCTCTGCGTAGCACCTTGATAAATAATTACAATTAATAACTGACCATTATCTACAGTGCAAGGGCTTCAAACATGTATGTAGATAAAGAGACAAAGATTAGTCCGTCACAGAATTAATTAAAAGCTTTATACAGCCATATGCGCTACTCCACAGAATATATTTGAAAAAACATCTGACATGTATAAATTTGATTTGAATTGATTTGTTTTTAAGGAACTGATGAAAGGTAATTTGTATTGACTGCATACAAATCACTTGCTGCAGGTGTCCATGTTATAGATTGAATAGGACAAAGTACAACATGTAAAATATAATGCAACACAATAGCATTATACTATAATGGCTTTTTATGAACTGCGAAGAAATTAAACCATCCCCACATTAAACAAAAAATCAATCCCAAACTTCAGCATGGTACTATGACTCTCTGAAAATCATTACGAACGCTGTGTCACTGCAGAACAAAACTGGACAAGAAGACCCCACAAATTGCCCCAAACTTACTGAAACCGCGCACATGGTGCACATACATCCTCGGATTCAAATTATCAGATGATTGGACCAACTGAGTTGGCGGGGGGGGGAGCTTGAAGAAGTCATGCAAAGAGCGAAATTAATGCCACACACGACCAAGCTTAAAAACATTAGCTTAATTTTCATACTATGGCCTATAGATAAGCAATGTCCCTACACAAATAATTGGACATATTAAAAACACTCATAACATCTCAACACCTAGATCTCTCATGCACGAAACATAAAACTCAAAATACCTTATAGTTTGATGTAGTTATGGAGCCGAGGCTGAATATGGATGCGGCCAAATCAGGAGATAAAAAGAAAAACAGGCCAACAAGTAATATGAAAGCAGCTCTAGCTATTTTGAACAGGCGAAATATTCGAGGAAAAACGGCAAACGTGACTGCAATTCAACCCAAATTAAAAAATCAATACAGTATAAGTGCTGAAGTCAAGGTTGTGTATTTCTGCTCGAGCAACTGAGGTCAGTTGGGAGTCTATTTCCATTGATCGGCTGAACAGAGAGGCAGCTTCTGCCGTTTTAACCGAACAGCTAAATAAAGAAAATCAATGTTTTAATTATTAGTTTAAAAACGTCTTTATTTATATATACATTTTTTACCACCTTCGTTCGAACATCTCAAGTGTAAAGAGGCAAATTGACTTACCAATGGCATATTTTGAAGGCACGTCAATGAAATTTTCTTCCCCCCTTTTTACACTGAAATGAACCATGAATTTTTTTGGGGGTAACAAAAATGTGTTTTGCAGTAAAAAAACAACAACAGAAAAAGAGGTGTTCCGAGCGTGGCTCTGGATACCTAAAACACATTGATAGGAATTACGCGTTCTATTTAATTTGTATAAGTTACAAGGGAAAGTTATGTACGTAGTAATACTAAAATAGAAACATAAACTGCTTTGGTAAAGCAGGCACTAACAACTGACGCAAGTAATTATATTAGTCCTGTTTCTGGTCCCAGATAATTATCATTTCATTTCCGCAAAAACAAATACATTTTATGTCCTTCACAATCATGAACCTTCCTTTTCATTAATTCCGATTGACTCGACATTATCTCTAAAAGCGTGTGTATTTTTTTTTTTATAAGACAGAGTGATTTTCCCTTGCAGCGAGCTCAAAATAAGCGGCGGTCCTCTCAAAATTTCCAGGCGGTTCTTTTGACACAAATATTGGAGAAACGACGATAGACGAAGGACTCCATTAGTCGAAATTCCTCCATGTTTTCTTTCAATAACTGAAGATATTTAGCAAACCGCAATTAATAATAACTGCTTCTTGGAAATTCCTGAATTTGTATTATGTTTTTCTGTGATTCATTCATGGTTATAATAATAGTCCCTATATGCAATGATCTTTCTTTAAAATCAGGCCTTTAAATCAGTTTGTGAGCAATCAACTACCCAGCAATGTCAGACAATATAGAAGCGTATTTGATATCGACCTTTCTATCATTGGTTTAGCTTCGTAGTGATTGAAAATCTTGACCGAGGCCAATACAGTTTTACATTCGGTAGTGTACAAACTTTTGGGATGGATTTGTTATAATAAAAATCCACATTGCATGAACTGATGATCTAGAAACACCAGAGGGAAGGGTTTGGGGCTCATGGACGGGGCTACACTAAGGTACAATTTCGGGACTTCAGCTAGGTCCGGCTACATTTGGGGCTCGGGCTATCATTTAGGGGTCGCACAGACGCGTGCCACATTCTAATACGTTATTAATTCCTGCAGTATCCCATTAGCCGACTGACCTACTTAATTCATTCGGCACGAAGGATACCCGAGGATGACGAATCAGGTTTAAACATTTTCCCCCCAAGGGGTAAAAAGTTCCTTGAACGTCTGTCTCCTAAGGGACGTGTCATGTGTTGAGTTTCAGGCACTAACAACAAGAGGAATCAATACCAATTTGACTCTGAATAAATCTTCCGCTTGCAGAGTTTTTGGACACATTATTAATATGATCACGTTTTCGATGACACTGGCTTTCATTTGATTAAAATCGTGATAAAACATTATCATAAAGTTTATGGGTGTGAAATCATGAACAAGCCTATGGCCACACAAGACTTTCCTCTCCGTGTATTCATGATTAAGTCATCCCAAAAGTAGAATTAATACATTGTTAATACACAGAAAAAACTATCACAGCCATACAGCGAGAACGTGCCATGGGGACTGATGAAATCACCAAAGAGACAGGCGAATTATATTTTGTTGTACAAACAGGGTTTTGTGGTGGTGAAGGTCTCTCATCTTTTTACCCCTTCCATGAGGGTGGGCTGGTCCCGGGGTCTTCTGGATCACGAACATGATTCCTCGGGTCAGTTTCACAAAAAGCTCAGATTGATCTTAAGCTGTGTATCAATCTTAATTACTAAGCAAAGTGTGACGTCACACTACAAATCTCTATAGTAATACTTGGCAACTCATCTTAAGATGATTCTAAGTGCTTTGTGAAATCGAGCCCTCGTCACGCTTTAATGACCCGTAAATGGGTCTGTCCGACTGGTACCAAGCTCCACAGGGTGACTGCTGACCCGTGACCTTTAGAGCGTAATAATCCCCAACGAGATTTCCTTATTCAATCTGTTGATTTCTCCATAAAATGAGCACCTCAAAAAGATTGGTTGATGTGCTGGATTGGCAACCCTTTATGAAGAGTATATAGAGTAACAAAATAAATACAAAATCAACATATACACTAAATAAACACTGCAAACTTGTCTAATAAACGCGTTCTTGTAATACGAAGTAGTACGAAGAATGACGTATAAACTCAATAGCCTCAGACCAAGTGTAATTCTGATCAATAATGTGTATCTATACAGTCCTTGGAGTGACATCTTAGCCCTATAATCACGGTTTCGAATAACCAGCGTAGTTAACACCCTTCGAGGCATCATAAATGGTACTGGGAAAAAAACCACCAGAGCGTCAAGCCACACACTCACACACACATAAAAGAAAGGGTTTATTTCCGTAGTCCGGATGTCGTGCCATCCAATCCGGGTGATACTATCTCATGTTCCTAAGATTCATACCCGTTTTATCAACGCGAGTATCGGTCAAAGGTTCCGGAGACAAAAACCGAGCAATCCTACCCGGTGTCCGGAGGCCATCGTAATAATATCGGTTTTTAGGTCATTTTTTCCCTTTTACAGTTTTTCCTCTCTTCCTTCCCGAAAGGTCTTCGCTTCGTCCCCCCAACTGCCTTCAAACCGAGACGGGTTAAGAAATAGAATAGTTTGCTTTTCCGGGTTCGTAATTTCCTTAGTGACACAATCCAACGACAAAATGGCTGACGGCAAATCCATGCATAGTGCCAATAGTGTGACCAGCAATTTCTGCACAGATGTAATTGCACAATAATTTCCATATTAGGCCTAGATAAATTCGTTTAGCAATCATATTTTTCTCCCCGCTAAACTTTAATTTACCTTATAAAATAATGTTGCAATCATCATTTTCTGATATGCACCTACGCATGAATCGCAAAATGGCATTTAAAAGAATGTATTTAAAGGTAACGTTCATAATGGTCGCTGACTGATTTTAATCCGAGAATTTACCTTTCATAAACTCAATTCTGTCTGGAATAACTGCAAAAACTGGGGTCGATTTCACAAAGTGCTAAAATTGATCTAATCTGTGAATCAATCTTAATTGCTAAGCAAAGTGTGAAGCCCTGTTTTTATGATTTTTTTTATCAGGATGGTTTTATGTGTGTTTTCGACAAGAATATGGGAATGAAAGGGTTCATCCAAAAACCAATGGTGAATCATGCATTTCAAGGGTAAATTATGACAATGCATACTGAAGTGCCTCTAAGTGACAAATTGAATAAATAGTATATTTATACCGCGACTCAAATATTAATAACACGTGAATGTTAGATGACTTTAAGATTTGGTTTGCAGGAAAAAAAGGTGAAATGGTTCATTTACAGCAATTTCAGGGGATTGTACTCTTTTGACATTTTTATCAAAGTGTAATTTCCCTTTTACGGCCCATTAGTTGTGTAAAAAATCTCTCCAGTTTTTTGTAACTGTGTAATTACACCACTTGATAAAGTAGGTCATCCTCATCTCAGATTAAACATTACTATAAAAAAAATAATGGTTGGAAAAACTGTCAGTTAACAAGATCTAATGCAGTCTTCAAAGTTGTCTCAAAACAAGACAAAAACATTATCAAGGACCACTTCACCCACGTGAGGAAAAACAAACAAACACCCCACTACCCCAACAAACAAACAAACAAAACCCCCAACACACAAACAAACAACGGTAGCTATGGTAACCATACTAAGCCTAGTTTCTTTTCATTGGGGACTACTGGGTTTTTTTAAGGCGCTGTGTTTAATATGATTCTTGGACAACTTTTCTTTTAGATGGGCGTACTACACCTGATCACAATCAATGTGCGTAAATCAAGTTTAATATGAACGTACGGCGTTGTTAAACTAATAAAATCAAACTCAACTTTATTTTGATATTAAGGTCACTGGACCCTAAATAAATTGCTGCCAACGATGAAGTTAAGGTACCCGTGCATACACAACCCCCACTTTATATGAAGTTAGACTTTTCAATATCAGAATCTGAAAAGTTATTGGAAATCCGCGTTTGTTGAGTTTTGTGACGTCCACAAAATAATTGCTTCTTTCGAAAAGTACACATATGGTTCAAGATGTGGGTCTTATCGTATTAATTTGGTTGCCATAGACGTTGGTTTGCAATGTCAACACTACTGGTTCAGAACATTAACCTGAATCTTGTCCTGGGGCATGACCTGAGACATTGATTCAGAAAAACACGCCACACTGTGACCATCCCCAAAACAGTAAGTATTGCCTGCTAAGTATTGACCGGTCTAGCCCCACGGGGACCCGGATCAATGTCAATTCGGACAAGGTCCTTTTTAGAAGTTTTCACTCATTCGAGTTTATTTTGATAAATTCAGCTGTACTTTTAAAGAAAATTTTATTATCATAATAATAGGAAACACAGATTCGGGATCTAAATCGGGAATCTGATTATTATTAGGCCTATTATTTGTTTTCCTTTTTATTTATTTATTTTTAAGAAAAGTGAACTCAGATGTATTGATCAGTGTTGACAGTTAAACACGGAAACTGGGTTCGATATGGGCCTGACCCCTAAGAAATGCTCATCCAGGTCGATAATTTTTAAAGTGAGCAAATCAAGATAAGATAAAAAAAAATTAACTCATAATAAAAATGTATCGCCACGTGGTGTTTCATGGCTCAAAGAGAGATGTTTTTGAAACCTTAACCGTAGTCCAAATTGGCTGCTGCGGCTACGGCTACGACTGTGTTGCTAAGGTTGTTACTAAGGAAGTCCTGTACTTCAATACATGATAACGCAGCGATCCAGCCGTAGCCGTAGCCCTAGCCGCCAATTCGGACACGGCCTTATTAGTCTCAAGTTGGTAATATCTGGTTTGGATCAATGAACCTGCTTAATTCCATTACCAACGCTCTGCCCTAATCAATTCTGAGATACATATACAGAGGAACCCGTACAACTTAATCCCGGAAATTGTTTCCCTGGTAAAGTACAACTGAGGTTCAAAAGGGGGTGCTGTAGTATAGGTTTATTAGCTTGACTTGTGACAAAACCTGATTTAGCTCAATGACATTTCCTGGCTTCTGCGTACATTTCAACATCGTACGATGAAATTGGGTTTAACATTAATACAATTTCAAAAGCACTATTTTGATTTCCACGGAGAGGCAGCTATGTTATAATACGAACCCAAACATGCTTTTCTGTGTGGACAAAAGTACAGATCAGGTTGGGGAGGTTGTGCTCTGTAAAACAGTATTAGACGGGTAAAGCTACCGCATTCTAAAAACTCCCGAGTCAGAAGTTGCCCAAATCCGGGTCCCGTTGGGCCTGACCCATTCCTGTGGCAAAATGACCCGGAATCTGTGGCAAAATGACCCAGACATTGGTCAACTTGACGCAGAAACCGCGCTAAAATATCATTTTGTGACCAGTTCTCCCGGTCAGCCTGCAGGACCCCACGGAACCTGTCTAGAATCCGGACCAATCCCAACCCGGAACTTCTTTAATAGAGTGTGACACCCAGATATGTCCAACGGCAAATAATTTGCACCACGTTGAAGCAAAACGGAAACCTGTCAAATTTCAAGCTTTCTTTTTAAAGAAAATTGTATAGATACATCAACAGACCCATGAGAGTGTAGTGAGGGTATTTCCCTTCAGACACCTGTCATGCTGTCAACATATGTATCATGTTTCCTGTCTGCAATAGCAATTTTGACAACCAAGTCCCATCAAACCCAATATTATGTAGGCCTAATAGGTTACGCTATTTTCACCTTCAAGCCTCAGTTTGGTAACATTGCTTTGGTTATAATAAAATAGGAACAAACAAAATGGCTGCACCAGGATTACGACCGACACGACCCCAACCCCAATCTCAAGCATCGGCCTACCTATAGAAGCGAGAGAGGGGATCTCATAATGTGTTTTTCCTGGGAATGATGAACACTCAGCAAAACCCCAGGGTTACCTTGCTTAGCCCTACCCCCAAGCGTGCAGGGGTAACTATTTCCCGGGAATTGGCCATTTCCCAGGATTTTTTCCAGGGTTAGTAAATCGGGTACGAGAAGGTCAACCAAACTTCCCCGGGAATTTCTGGGAAATTCGTCTATAATGTAAAAGGGGCTTTAGTAAAAAAACAAAGTGAGATGCTCATAGACCAGGCTGGGGTAAACGTATTCAATATTCGTCGTCCGAATTCAAAAAACTTTCCTGTTTGTTAACTATTCAAATCATTTCTGGGGTAGGACTGACTGACCCAGAAGTCATCAGCAAACGTTGCCCTATCCCGTCTCGCATTAATGCACAGGTTCCATAATGTCGCACTTGATATGCTAGACACAGCCCATAATAATACAATTAAATAAGACTGTTAACTCGATATCTTTTTTTTCTTGTCACTTCACTTGACATTCCTGAGCCTAAACAGAAAAAAATAAAAGGAAGGGAAGGTGTGTACAAAAAAAAACTACCTAATAATAACAAAGAGAGCGGGGAAGACAAAAATCAATCACTTCGAAAAATCAATCTCAAAATGTTTTCTTTTTCACGGCGAGTATATACTGTTTTTCCAATCTTATACTATCGTTTATTTTAGACGAGCTGGATGCTAATGGGTAGAGTGAGCAATTTAATGCACTGATGGTTCCACACATTAGCATTGGTTCCATCTGAGTGACATATGTTAGGAACTGTAATTAAATTTCCAAAAATTTGATTTAGCCCCAGAACAGCGTAGGAAATCAATGAGGGCCATTCCAAACCATCTGCGACTGGTCTATAAGGCGCCCTTTATTTATATCATGGAAACAGAGTGCCCCTTTAAACCCATAGAACGACCGGGTAGTCCAGAGCAACGCACAACACTCTCTAATTCAAAAATATAGTTTGGTGCTATCGACTGCGAAGTTGTGCAACTTTTTCTGGTCCTCTCAAAAACAAAACAAACAACAGCAAACATGCAGTCAGCAAGCAAACAAACACACATAAGAACAAAACAAACACACAACAAGCAAACAAGCAGCGCCCCAACATTAAACAAAAAGCCAACACCAAAGTAAGCAGACAAAGGACAGACAGACAGGCACCAATACAGTAAATAGTAACAGACAAGCAAACAAAAGACTATAATCAAAGGAATACACCCCAACAATCAAAACTAGACCATTAAAGACACATACATTCAACTAAAATGACACCATTTAATAGAAAGGAAGAGAAAAGCAAAATGATTTAGTCTACATTTTACAAGACTTTTTGAGATCAAAAATCTTCCATAAACACCGATGTTTACTAACCAACCACTCAAACCCAAACTTGTTTAAGGAGTGGGGGATTCTTAATGTTTGCCGAATTGCTGCATCGCTAGAATACCCACTGCATGACAACTTAAGTGGTGTGATGTAACTGTCACATGTTCGTGCTGTGACAGCTCTAGAAAAAAACACCCAAAAGAAAAACAGGATAGAAGCAACAAAGAAAGAAGAACAAAGTTTTTTTCCAAGGGCAATATTGTTCCTACTCTTTGGTAAACACACGTGTTTCTGAAAACCCAAGGGGTAATAACATGCTGATTGCATGGTTTTGATGTAAGTCACACACCACAAATAGTCACAGTCCCACATTGTGTTTTTTACCCTTTCTTTATTTTTGTCTTTTAACCGAAAGCTGTGGACGGTTTTGGCGCGTAAATTGATGCCACTTAATTCCTGCGTGCTGTTTCTCTTCTCATCTGGGAGTGACGACTAATGCACTCCCATCGATATGGCAGGAAACAACACGGGAATGAAAGCGAAGACATTCGCTAACACATTAAAGGGGTAACGTGTCATTGGTATGAAACCATCTTTCCTTACATGTGATGTGTGCTATGGTTAGTTCTTCAAAGGCATTACACAGGATTGGTCAAGATAAAATCATCCTTGCTTAATTTTAGTCTGAAAGCTCACTGATTGTGAGGTTTATACTAGAACCGTTTTTCCTGTGAACGATTTCTTTCTGAAATGAAATCATATGCAAGAATGGGCATCTGAAAACACAAGCAAAACCTCCGCAACAGCTGATTTCGGTTTTTACAACCAAAACTAAGGACAATGTGATTACATGCTAAACATTTGGCATTGTTTTTCACAAATGTCTCCTGACTCACGCAACAGATTAAGCCCAAATGTTTACAGTTAGTTATTTCCATTGTTAACATGAACATCTATACCTCTACCTGTCCTGTATAATACCTTCAAAACCCTGCACTGAGGGGCCGCTGTCAGCACGTGCTAACATTGTCTGAACCACATCATGCACACTGGTCACCTTACATACCCTGATATAGAGGGGATGTTCAACACGGGACAGTGATTTGGTTAGGAGAGGTGGGGGCAGGACAAAACTCTGCTAAAATCCTTCGTGTACAAAATCTGTTTGTCAAATTTCAATTGTAGATGAAACGAAATTATACAACATTATTAATTAAGTAAAAGTTAACCCATGCAATACCTTAGACCAAACAGGTCCCTCACTGGAGGGTTTTTATGTTCTTATGTTGGGGTGAAAGTCGCCCAGCGAATAAGCCGCAGGGCACCTTTTGAGGGCCAAAGATTACATATAAGCTGCTGCTTATACGCCGAAGATTCCGGTATTTTGGAAAATAAGTTTTATTTCAAGAATTGTTTTTTCGATGAGTAAATTCATTCCCGTCATCTTTCATTAAACCAAACAACCAGACTAAGAAAATCTCGTCAAATTCGGCAGTTGGGTTTATAAAAGCGAAAACAACGGAGAAAAGGGTTATATTTCGTTAGGTTTTATTGCACCCTGTGTCCCGGCGTTATACCTTATTGTATACCTCCCCCCCCCCC
>CM021530.1:19334282-19352277 GCA_010994315.2 Pisaster ochraceus
ACAAGACTCGGGAAAGTATGAGTATACAGTGCTTTACACACATCAGTGGAAGAGTAAAACCAAACAATATTCATCATAGATTATTAAGCAAGCTAGTCAAACGAAAGTACGCACGGGGCACTGGAGTTGAATCAAAGAATCCCTGTGGGTACGGCTGGCAAGGCAACGTTTAGTTAACCAAGTCGACCCATGTTCCTACGTGGTAAAGAATCTTCCATCAAAATATTATTAAGATGCCTGGCCGACACTTCTCTAAGAGTCCTATGCACCGAAACGACTCACCCTCCTGCCCCATGTTTTTCTTATTCGATAACATTATGGGCTCTCGGGCCGTTACATTCTGCTGACAACTCATCAAGTTTGCTTTGCGAACGCACGGACGGTTAGACGTGAGACAAGTCGTTAAAAGCGTGGAAAGTAGTGAGTCGAAACAATACTTCATGTCTAGGAATGCGAATGAGGTTGGGAGTACTGTTAACGGGACACAGCGGCTTCGTTAGGCGTCTGGGTTGCAAACTAGACACAGACATGACTCTGATGGGTCTTCCAGTGGTAAAGTACAATGGTCCCTGAAAGTAACCATTAATTTTGGCCGTTTTCGAGCTTCCAACAAATTGTGGGTATGTGATTTAGGCCTATCCGAACCAGGTTTTGTTTTTGTTCCGATATAAATGTTACACTTGCAACGGCTGGTAAAGCGTCACGCTGACCTTTGACCGCTGTTGTTTTTTTCCCCTCGAACTTATCTGGTTAAATACGTGACATTATGATGATTCATTTTTACAAAAACCATCTATTGATTCTACATCACTAAATTTTGAACCGGTATGCTCCTTTAACCCCCAACAGATATACTCAACAGAAAACTGGCAACGTAAACAACTTTAATAAGAGCTGTATATTTTTAGCCATGGACTCTATGTTATTTTAATGAGGACTACAGGGTAATCAGGATAAGTGTTTTATTGTGACTATTCTCTGCCATCTATAAAGCCATTCATTGTAATTGGACCTCTGTGGTTATGGTAACGTTTACAGTGTTAAGGCCTAATAAGTTAGCACTGTCCGCAGACCAACCAAATCGTAACCAGTAAAAGTTACCACTGTTCAAATAACTCAAATCGTGAAGTGAGTAAGTTACCAGAAAGTCACAACTGTCCACACGTGGATTGGTTTAAGTTGTTTTAACTTGACCAATCCAATCGTGACCGGCAAGTTACCATTGTTCACACGTCTATTGATTCGAGTCACTGTAACTTATTAGAGAGGCTTAACTTGACCAACCAATGACTATTAAAGTTACCAGATGGATTATTTCAAGTTAGTCACTCTAACCTGACATGTGCCTTTTTTATTTGACAACCCAAATCGTGACCGGTACCACTGTTTGCATGTGGGTTAACTCTAGTCACTGGTACCTCTCTAGTAATTGTGACCATCTCTCAGCAAGTCACCATGTTTATAATCTCAAGTTACCTTTGGGTACGACGACTTCATTCGGCCAGCTAGCAATTCTGTCACTTGAAGTAAATGAACAGACTCAACTGATATTTACACGTGGACTTAAAGATGATGATGGACAAAGACAAGAACAAACAAAAACCACTCTCTGTAATCTCCGTTTTAAATTTACTCTACATAAACTTGATCGTGGAACCATAAATGTAGCCTCCCTAAATGTTGATGTGCAATTTAGAAAAATAGTTTTCCATAACACTAACTTTCCTATTTCTGGCTTATTTCTTACAAAATATAGCTGTTATTGACTTTCATGAACTTAAAAAACAACAACATTAGAATCTCCATCATCTTTTATGCAATCCACCAAAGTATTCAGTCAATATAAGTTTAGGACGCCATGCCTGCACAGGGTGTTTGTCTGTTGCTTTAAATAGGGGTTATGGTATCATGTGATTTGTGTTTATTGTTGAAGAACAAATCTCATTTGTACTGGTCTCATGGCTTGTGCCAAGGGCATGTTCAAACGCGCCAATAGCGCTCAACTCTACGTGGAAAACGTTCAGTGGTTGTTGATGTGGGAGGATCACCCCGATGGAGACGCCCCCATAATCGGAGATAACAAAAACAAAACTCATCTGTTTCTAGACGTGACTCGAATATTTGATCCAAAGAGCTAAAAAGCCTTGAAGGGTAAGTACTTCAACGTTGGGCCGACTCTCCCTCAAGTCTGCGTTGTTTCTTGGAAATTTGACTTCAGTGCCATCGAACACAAACCTTAATGGTGTCAATAAAGACACCACAGTCAATGGTTCGAAGTTTAGATTAATAGGTGACTGCGTTTGCGTCCAAGTCCAATAGTAAACATATTATATCAGTAAGGAGTCAGATATTTATGACGTCAAATTTCAACCACAATCGATTCTGTAAAGTTTCTGAAAAGAAAAATCAAACAAACAAAACCCTCGTCTTGTATTCGAGATTCCGAGACAGTGTTTGATGAAGAAGAATGGCAGACGAAGTGGGGATATCTCTCATGGGTAAAACACTACACTGCAGGCCGTCTGCTGAGGGAAAACGACGGTGATATCGTTTCGCTGCGCGTTCCCGACTGATCAATGTGCCTATCCTTGGAAAATATAGGGAGAGAAAAAAAGTTATTCCCCGATGAGCAACCAAGTCTATGCTCAAAGCAAACACAATTGAACCAGCTATTGGAAGCTTCTTTGAAAAATCAGGGAGTATAGTCCGGGGATTTGGATGCAAAGGTTGAACGTGGGTATCATTTTCATATGAACTTTTCAACACTTTTATTTCAAAAAATTAGAGAACACGAGTTATAACAATTTATTCGAAAAGTCGCTTTGTGTGTTGAAAAAGAACAGTCTCCTGCGTTCAAGTGGGTTTTTTTTCCTCCGGAGTTCCACCTAGACATGCAGAAAACTACGTTTATCTGTGTTATCTGTAAATCTTATGAGCCAGACAAGGCAGCAGTAAATATTAGCGAAGTGAAGAAAGATTGCAATACGAAAAAGGTTGGACTGAATGGAACATTACATCTACAAGTCTGACTATAGCAAGAACATGAAGATACGTGCTAATTGATGCATGTACCATGTTTGCCGTGTACTTCTACGAGTGTTATAGTGATATTCTGACCTTCTCTAAACATCGGCTACACTTGGACCTGCGCTTAAAACTTTGCCACGCCACTTTGAATACCTCAATTGTATGTTGTTGTTTTTTTCCATTCAGTTTAATGATCATTAACTCAGTGTGTAATCTGAGACTGACAACCCATGAATCTCACGCTGGACTATTAGAGGCAGACGTTTGCCAGGATGGTTATTGTTTAACGAAATTGCACTTGGAATTCTCCGATGTTTGAGTCTGATGTAAACACACCCAGGCCTGCACACAAAAGAATGTTGTTAATAGCTTCACCACTGTAGTGTCTTTAATGCACTGGAATATTATATTTATACTAAAGCAATCTTTTTAAAAACCAGGTAAGAATTGACCCGTTCCGCGTCCCAGGTGGGCCTGATCCATTTTGGGGTTAGTCTGACCCAAAACATGACTCAGAAATGGCTCAAATCGACACAGAATCCGGATCTAAAATCCCATTTAAAAACCAGTTTCCGAGTCAACTTGACCTACAAATGAGTCATGACATTCTGACCCAGAAGTTTCTTAGAGTGAAGTTTCCTCTTTACTACATGTTTCAATAAACACACCGTACGACCAACCTGTGACAGTTCCATCAAGAGCATAGGGTGGTTACGTTTAATAGTTAAAGCAACGAAACACGAACTTGTAAGTCACCAGCCAGGGATTTGGTCCACCTTTATATCGTGCTTGTTTTGATTGCTGTAATCGTATTGGTTGTATAAAAGTACTAATCAGTGAGCTTTCAGATTGAAATTTGTCAACAAAAATTTCTTCCACATCGGTAACTTTGTACTAAATACTTGCACAAGCCTTCGATTTGTGCCATTCCTAATTCCTTCGATAATTACACAGTTTATAAGTTATAAGTTAAAATCTGCCTGGTACAGAATCTTATATAAAGTAGATCTAGTCATCTTATCTTGGATTTCATTCCCATTTCTACAACATGTATGAGTTCACGGATGTTTCCCTTGAATGTATTTGTAGGTGCGCGATTAATAATGTGTGAGCGATAATTAGCATTTTACATAAGCCGCCGCATGGTAAACAGACGACGGCCCAATGACGCTCTCAATACTCTTGGATTGAGGCCGTGTCCGAATTGGCGGCTACAGCTACGGCTACGGCTACGGCTACGGCTACGACTGGATCGCCGCGTCACCATGCATTGAAGCTGAGGACGTACTTAGCAACACTCTAAACAGTCCTAGCCGTAGCTCTAGCCGCCAATTCGGATACAGACTGAGTTTGGTTTTATATTCGTATAAATTCATCCGACATAAAGAAAAGTTAAACTACAATAAATTACAGACACTAAAGAAGGATAACAAGAGAAACACTCTAGATTTACGTGTGGTGACTCTAACATTTGTCAAACGTCACCCATTGTTGATGATCGAATTGCTTGGGGTGACAGAACACATTGTGTTTTATTTAATTGTGTCATTGTGATTAGCCTATTTATAGACAATGTTTGTAACATAGTCGTAAGACCAGATGAAATTTCATCGTTACTTTTACAGGGAAAAGTTCATTATCAAAGGCGCCATTGGGGGGCAGCAATGGCGCTATATGTGGCAGCTCTACAAAGCTAGGGCCAACACATCTTTATCATGGAGGCCATTGTGTTTGACAATGATTCAAATCGATAAACACACAAGAAACCGAGGAGGCTGGAGGGGCATCAGCTGTACGAATTAGTGAATTAGGTTCTGGAAAAACTGTAGCAGAAAGAAAAGTCATTCGAACGGTTCTCAAATGTATAACGGGCAAAGTTCCAAATAATCTTAGCAATGTTTTTGTTCCAGTCAGGAATAGCACTGTCAGTAATGGGGTCCTTCCACACCCTGGAACAGAAAGTGGAAGGACTTTTAACTACAGGGGTGCCCGGGCGTGGAGACCGCTCAGTTAATTCCATTTCAACTAATATTTTATCGTCTCGTTAATTTTGTGTGTGTGTGTGTATTTTTGTGTTGTTTTTAATGAATTTGTTAATATTGTTTCTCCGTGGTAAACTTTTGTATTGTTAATATTATTATTGCATTTTACTAGTTTTTATGTGAGCTGGGGTCCATGGTAAATCTGTACATGGATCACCCAGGATAAACAATAAATAAATAAATAAATAAATAAATAAATAAATATATAAATACATAAATAAATGAATAAATTAATAAACAAATAATTTATTACATTTTGTGTTTCTCATCGATTTCTGTAAAATAGCTGTGGATTTTTATTATGTGAAATTTATGTATTATTGTTGTTGTTGTTGTAGATGTTGTTGTTGTTGTTGAATAAATGAAGCTTTATAGCTTTAAAGCAAGAGAGAAAACAATGAGTAGATTGGGTTCTTCCCTCTATAATGACGCAAGAATCGGTGTTTCTTTAGTGTTGTTGAAAAGAGCTTTGCTGTTGCCAAGTTTTCCGCACCTATAACAAAGGTCTACGCGCTAGGCTACCAAGCTTTAAAACTGGAGTTTCGTAATCGAATACACACGAGTCAGACTGTTTTCTTCCCTTAAAACGCTCTTGCACACTGGGGACTATGGCCCTCCCGTCTCGGTTCCAACTCCCCCGTGCGTTCTCTCCCCCCGAACCCCTTGCAGCATCGCCTCGGAGCTTGACCTAAATGAACAGAAATTAGGTCAATTACATACAGGCCTATGGCGTAAAGCCTTGTAAACTGAAGCTAGAAACAAATGCACTTTGGTGCCCTACAAAAAACCGCTTTATCGCTCGTAACTCCCGCTGAACAGTGCAATTCCGCGTAAGAACATAAGGTGCATCGAGTGAAGAACGACAACAATTTGACATGAACCCTCACCTCTCCCAGGCCCCCTTGATGTGGATAGAAAATAGCTCCCTGCGCGTTGCGAGGGAGCCACACCACTCTCGGGCAGTAAACCCTGATCGTGTTATACCATCTTACCCCCAGTGCGGCATGGCCCACTGTTAATTTAGCACGTTCCTCAATCGTGACAACACCTTGTTATGTTCTAATTACCAAGGCAATTTAGAGTATCAGTTTTTATGTATCGGCTAGTCGTCTTTGCCAACCGAGCAATTATTATAGTCTTCTACTGATTTTCTTTTCGCGGCAATAACCTTTGGATTTTTTTATTTTTTTATTTTGTTTTGGAAAAACAAAAGTGATAGCTGCTTTGATTATTCCCAAAGGCTGTGATTGAGTAGTCTCGGACAGTGAGGGGAAAACGGAGTGGGCAGATGATGAACTCTGTCCTACAGTGTGGGGGAGGAGGACAGTTGCCTTTGACCAGTACTGCGAGAGGTTGGTTTAGGTTATATTCCCTCGCCCCCCTGCGTGGGTTCTCCAGCTGTCTCTAAATGCTAGGTATTGTATCATTTACTGAATTCATTTAAAATAATATCTTTGGAACTTCTTCACCCAACAATCTAGACTGTTTCAGGAGGAGTTATCAGTTCATTCTATTAGCTCCTAAGTTATTTTCATCTTAAAAGTTGTCTTCTTGTAGCACCTAACCAAGAGTGGCTTTAAGCCTTGTTTGGGGCGAACTTCCATAAACAAAATCTGGGTTATTGGCCATAGAATCAGATTTAATTTTGGGGTAGAAACAACTTGCAATGAATACAAATGTCAAAATGCCGAATGAGGGCGCACTACCTTTAAAGCCAAGGGATGCACAACAATAAATAGAGATGAAATTATGCTCCAAGCCTCGTGATACAATGTAAACAGTAAACGTTTTCTGTAACTCAAAGATGTGTAGGTCATGGCTTTTATGGATTGTTGACAGTGGTCAATTATTGTTTCCCTGTGGCTGGTGACTTTAAACCTGGAGCAGTTTGGGTGCGCTAATCCTTAAAAAATGACCCCGTCATCGCCCCACCAATCAGGACCTAGAGCCTGAAGCAACATGTTCTGTAAAAAGTAGTCAATTTTGGTTCTGGCTATACCTTGTCACAGAAAAAAAAAATTGAAATTGAAAATAAATTAATGCACAGTTCACATGCAACTATCAAGGTTAAAACGTACAAAGACTGGTGTCACTGCACCAGTATTTTTGATGGGCATTAGTTTATAATGCAAATATTACACGCTGTTCGTTTCCAACAGAAATTGTTCAAATTGATTTGATTAACCCACGTGGTCTTTCTGGTATCTAGAACTGGAAATGAAGAGCGGTTCAAGAATGTCAGAATCTCAAAGCAGTTGGCTCTAAATAATGATTGATGGGTCATTAAATGTATACCGTATGACATATACTTAAAGGTAGATGGTAGATTTGGAGAAATTTCAATGTTTACAATAAACACATAATGCAAATTATCTACAATAAACACAAAATGCAAACTATCTGTGATTTTAAAATGAAATCAGGTGATCTCGTTTGAAAGGAAAATGCCGAACTCAGTGAATATGTTGTCCAGGAAATTATGGCTGCCCATAATATTTTGATGTGGCAATCAAAATAAGAACTGCGTTTTGGAGACAATTTTCTGCCAATCGGGCATGTAGTATTTCAGAGGATACTGTTTCTATGATAGTGCATCTGGTTTTTGTATTTTGTTTGTCTGTTTGTTTGTTTTTGCTGCTGTTTCCATTCATTGCCAATGTATGGTACCTTTGAGCAATTTGTGAGAGTGTACTCCGTGGGGAGGGGGAGGGGTGGACTGAAAAGGATCGGTGAGGGGAGCAAGTGTTCCACAGCTGTCGCACGACTGTCTTTCAGTGTCAAGTTGGAATTAGTAGTCAATAAAATGAACATTCTGCGATCATTATCCAGTTATGGAACTGGAATGTTCATGGGTAAGTACTAGTATAGATTGACAGCATCTTTATATGAAGATGGCAATCAGATTTATCTTTGTATTGCGTATTTTGCTTTGGAGGCGCATCTTGTTCTCGTTATCGATAAAAATAACTTTTATCTTAAAGTTAAAAAAAAACCACCTTTTTCTTACATTAACGAATGTATTTATTTATTCATTTATTTCTCTTATTGGTTGATTGATTGATTGATTGATTTCTCTAATTTATCTGTGCTTATATTTATTGTTCTTCTTTTCTAAACTTTTCTTTGATTCTTTCTTTCTTGCCCCCTTTTCTCTCTTTTCTTTCTCTCCCTTTTTTCTTGGGGGGGGGGGTGTCAAACTGACCGAGAAACCACATGTGTTCGAGATTCGTATTCCGTATAGTTGTTTTGTAAATGTTACCAGTTGCTAAAGGACAAGGTGTTATTACAGTTTGGGTTTTTCGGGAGAACAAGCTCCATTTTCATAGCCTTGTTTCATAGGCGTTTTTTGTTTATTGAAGATATTGTTGTTTTTTAAAATCAGTATTTGATCGTGATTGTTTTAAGTACTTGTTCTGTATTTGCTTCTTTTCCTTGTTACCGAAATGGAAATAAAAGTAAAACTGAATTGAATTGAAAAGCTGGAGGATGATTTGACTCTTCCCTTAACCAGAGTTGCACCCTCACTTTAAGGGAGACAGATATTGGTTTTCAACTGACACCTCAGGGAAAGAAGAAAGGTCTGCCAATTGCCCCGGATCTGTTACGGCGGTATTAATTAGCTTCGGGTACATCTTGTTGCTTATTATCGTGCCATTACACCAGTGGAATGTGTATGGGGCATTAAGATGAATGTATCACCTGAAATATGTGTCACTCTTCACTTAAGTTTAGTCTTCCGTTTTGGAATTCTGGTGACAATATTCACGAAAATCCTTGAAGTCAAATTCTTGGGATGACTTATTCCTGCAATGGCAAAAGTGCAGGTCTCTAATGGCAAAAGCACAAAGAAAGTCACCACGTCTTCAATTATATTGATAATGTTGATTTAGAAGAAAAAACAAGATTAGTGGAGCGGTGACATTGCTCGGACTTTTACAGCATCTAGCATAGATCCACTAGGTATGACATTAGTGATATTAACACGTTTTCCGAAGAATTAACAATATGAACTTATTTTTATTTTGTATTTTGTGTGTGAATATTTATTATCTAACTATAATTGTGATACCCCATAAGGGTAGACTTATCAGCTTTATATATACTTCTACAAACGTTCTTCCCCTACTTGTCAAGGTGATAATTGTGTGAGTGATGGCAGGGGAACAATTTTAATTTTATTTTACATTTTTGCGATTTTAAAAATGTACTTAACTATTGACATAGGCCTATTATAATACCCAAGAATAGACTCACCAGCTCTAAATATAATTACCAACAACTTGTTCCCCTACTTTTAGTGGCAACAGTTTGGTGTTAATGGTAGGGATATTCACAATTGCGAAGTATTTCCAACGATACAGAAATTGAAATTACCACTGCCTGCTATGAAGTTCAGGCGAAGCAGTTATAGTTATTATGAGTTTAAATACGATAAAAAAAGTACAGTGATCCTCAATTAGGATCATAGAAGAGGGAGATAGAGACAGGTAGAGAAGGAGGAGGGGAAAAAATTCCCCGAGAACTTAACCGGGATGATGAAACGAAGGAAGTACTCTTCCCGAAAGGTGTCCTAAAATCAATAATCATAATGCACTCCGTTATGTAATTCATAACTTGGTAAAAGTGGTATTTACACCCTTTTTTCCCCATTGGAAAATATAATATGATCGTGTATAATCAGTCCAGGCTAGATTCCCACGAGGGATGCAAGAGGATCACTGTACGGGAATTAGGGTCCTGCCTCTTACGAGAGTCCGATCCCACCACAGGATTCGGTTACTTCTTGGGTCTGTGAAGAAAAAAGGGCTGGCCTGGTATAGAATGGCTGAAACCTAAGGATAAATTCAAACGGGAATATTAGCTTACAATGTCAATAGATGGAGGCGTGAAAGCAGGTTTGGTTTCTGAAGGGGAATGGTTGCTCCGGGACAGGGAGGCGCAGTTTGTAGCTAGAAGCTCTTTTACAGAAACTTGGGAGGTATAATGTATTTCACATTTTTTGGCAAATAGTTATTGGAAAGCCCACATGAGCATCCCCCGTTTCCGGTGTATATACATGCCCAATACGTGGCAGGGAGGGTGTTCCCAAAATGCTCCCATGCTTTAACACACTCTTTAGCTCTTGGAATGTACAGAAGTACCCCCTTTAAAATCGTCAAATTTTTAAGATTCCCAGAAAACAATGAAGACGAAGTAGGAGGGGGTACACCATGCCACATATTATCGCGCACCATTTTTTTTTATAAAGTTGTGCTTTAGCGGCTCGAGGTTAGAGAATGAATCTAGCTTGAATGATGTAAGATGATCTATTTATATATACACACATTACAAAAATACAGGAAAACAAATAACATTATGACAACCTTCTCTTTCACTCTCAGATACCTCAAATCGGGAAATTTAAGGCAAAAAAAAAGTGTTTGCAATGCGAATCACGGGTCTGTTCATCGTCGAGGAAAGATAATGGCCACGTGCAAGTTAATTTGGCAGGGGAGAACCACTTTATTGTGGTGGCCTTTTGTGCATCGATGTCAAATTACAATGGCGTTCATCAGAACATGTTTTACAAACAAACAATATTTTATTCAGGAAATTCTCTCAGTCAAACCTTTGGTTCTACAAAATGGCGGACCGTGTTAGTATACGAAGTAAAAGGAAAACCGCACAACTTCGAGGGATAGTGGTGTGAATCATTATATTCTACAATGAATACATCATATCCAACCATTATTCAGTTCATGGCAAACTCTTTTTGTAGCCCAAAAGCGCACAATCTGAAGGCGATGTGGCCCTTTGACGTGACACTCCCCACGCACCCACCCACATGCCGTGTGTACTATTGCCATAAGAGAGAACCATCTCCGCATGGATGATAGCACTCGGCCGTTTCTTCTTACTCATTTCCCAGACGTGTAACACGGGAGGCCCGTAGAGAGGCATTAACTCAATTACCAGTGCAGGGACCCGAAATACAAACCAATATTTTGAGCTATTGACTGACTAAGGAGTCAATAACCTCGGGGCGAATCGGTAGGGAGGAGACACTTAACCGTGAAATATATTACATATTTAGTTTTCTTGTCTTGTCTTGATAAATGACAACGATAGTTGGAAAGTAATTTAATTATTTTGTTTACTGAAGAAGTGTGTGCTTTTTCGAAACCCTCAAATTATGAAGTGGCCGTTAGTGACTCTCGTTTGTCTGCTGGAGCAATGTGGGTTTCAAGTGAAAAGTATAAGACTTTTTATTGATGGGGAGATTTGCTGCCGCCGGTCGGGCAACTTGTATCAAATAATCGATGAATTATTTAACCAACTCACACCATAAAGTTCCGCGTCAGAATTGACCCATATCCTGTTCCGGGTCACCGGGTCAAACCGGGTCAGGTCATACCGATCATGAATAATAACTGACCATGATTCTACCCAAAAGGACGTTATCTCGCAGCTCCCTGTACAGTATACCTACTTACAGATAAGGCTCCGCAAAAACCAGCTCTGTCAAGAAAATGATTGTACTTCCAACAGCATGCACTGCAACATATTGGTAAAGATGCATGCCCTTCGGAACGTTGGGTCACAATGTTGTTTAATAGTTTGGCCCCTTTCCGAGGTAACAACGACCATGTTAACATTACTGCATACAGGCTATCTGACAGTGGCCGGACTGGAATTTCATTTTTGAGAGGGCATGGCCATTTTCATATTTTTCCAAAGGGCACTTCCATTGGAAAATCTCAAAGTAAATGGAAAATATTTGAATGGGCACAGAGGCCAAGCAGCGCCTCTTTGGCCTCCGTGTTATTCCAGGCCTGCAGAGGAATCTACGTAACATTTGCGGATGAAATAGTTAAAGGTTTTAAAACTTTTAGCAACAGTGTACCATGGCCGGGAGTTTCGACCTCGTCCTTTCACATATAAGCCATTCAGTGCGCAACGATTATCAATCCGGCTAATAAGGACAATGGTCAACTCCAATTACTGATTTAATTCCCTTGCGTTAAGCGATTTGATTAAAACCCAAAGGTTCTGGCTCAATCAGTCGTGTGTTACTCTCAGTTTTGTTTTATTAAATGTGACGTAGAGTTTCCCCGAAGAGAAAAGACTCCCTAGCGTGCTAGTAATTATGCTTTATGTTAAAACCACAACGGTACGTCAAATCATGGGGGGCACTTACCGTCTGAACAAATTCGTACTTACGTCAAATTGCCAGCTTAAGGGTATTTTGTTAAACTGTAAACAAGGTAATTAAATTTTGTTCCCGAAGTTTTGCAAAAACAGATTGTAGGTCTTTTAGCCACTTTTAGTTTTGTGTCTGTAATAGTTTGATAATAGTTGTGGACTAGTGCAGTATTGGATGTTTTAATGAATGTTTGTATTATACAATACCCGTATAAGTTCCTTTTCAATTGTTTGTTTCGAACGACAAGGTAAATCGAGGGCTCCATTTGTTCTCCTATTGTTGAGACGATGTTTAAACGATGTCCAATTGTTTTCGTTCTCGGCCTATCAAACATTAATGGATGCCCTTGTTTTTAACGTCCCCAGGGCCAACAAGTAGACAGGCTCACCCACACAAGCTGGACTATTAAGTGAGTTCGAAAAGAAGAAAAAAAAGGAAAAGAAAAGAAAAGAAAAGAAAGGTGATAGATAAAAGCCATTTAAAATTTAAAAATCAATAAAAATAACAATAAAAAAATAAAAAATAATAATAAACAAATAAATAAAAAAGATGACTGAGCTCTCCCTAATACTGATGTTTGAGATTGATTTGTCTTATTTTAGTAATTTCATGTGATATCTCTTCAATGTATGTATGTTTTAATTAATCAATGTTATTTAATACTAAAGCTTTTCCTTATATTAAGACTAGTTGTTCCTTATTAAGTTATATTAAGACTATAGTTGTTCCTTATTAAGTTATATTAAGACTAGCTGTTCCTTGTGTTTTTTAGACTGAATAAATGGATCCACCCAAGAAAAGAAACTTATCAAAATCAAGCCACTTATCAACTCCACTTATCAAAATCAAGCCATGAACAAGAATTGTTTTTATGACTAGTCTTATTGACGTAGTCATTGAGGCAAACAACGTAACTTAAAAAATAAACCACACAAACAAACAAACAACAAAAAGCAGGCTAACTCTCAAACAACTGACTAATCGCTACAATACTGGTATCACGTTTTCATCAATATTTTGGCAAACTGTCAAGCCCACTTTGTTTTACAAAGTATTTATTCGTTAAAATGAAAGTGGCATTTTTGGTACGCCCGCAGCTAGCTTCCAACTAGGCTCGTTTGTCGTCTATTTTCATTTACTAAGTGCAACTCAACGTCAACGATCGGCCGTTAAACTGATCTAAGCGACACCGTTGTTTGACTTTTAAGTAACTCAATTTGTCTGATACTGTCTGAATTTTCTCCCTGCGTATTCACCCGCCGCGATACGGACGGACCCTTAAAGGCAAAATTTGCTAAGTCCAGAGATTAAACGAATGTGTCTGAAACATATGTCTTTGAAACGCCATACCTTATGTAGTAATTTGTTCGTAAGGGCAGGCAACTTTTTGTTGTAGATAAATTAGATGTAACAATTGACCCTCGGCAGTTTATACTTCATCAAAATGTTACTTTCCGTTCCTGTGCAACAATGAGGTGGTGAATGACATCTCATATTGACCGTATACTCCTAACTACTTAGTGTCACTACTGACGGATCACAGGGCTCAAGAAGAGGAGCACGCGCTATGGCTCTTGCCTCCGTCCAATCTATCAACCCGCTCAACCAACAAACTAATGAAATAATGATTCCAATGGATTATATGAGGAGTCAATCCATACTTGCTTTTTACATTCGTAAACATGCTTAGAAAATAAACTGGAAATGTTAGAGTGAGCATAACATTGTATCAACATTGACAACAAAAGCAAACCCGTAACCACTCATCAGAAGGGAAATGATTTCGGTATCTATTTATTTGTGTTTTGAGAGGACAAACCGATAACTGAAGGCAGTTTATTTGAAATTGACGTTTAAGTTACTTTTAGAGACAAATTTCTTGGAGCTATTTAGCCAATCAAGTTTGCTTACAGTTTTAAATTTACAAAAGGCAGGTCACCAGCCAGCTTGTTGATAAAGGGGTTGAATAAATAGGGCGCCCCCGTGTGGGTATATTCAATCCCAACACCCCTCGGCCTATGTCTGGTGTCCCACGGTCTCAGACAGCAAAGAACATTACGTTGAACTTCTCGCGGTTATACTTATTTAAGATCCTGATTTAATTGTACCTTCAGAGATTTCTTAAGTTGTTTACGGTGCGGTTGTTTGTAATGGTCTCCCCGAGCGTTTAAACAAATCACGTTTACAGCAGACATACATTATTCACAACGTGATTAATGTCTGCACTACACTGCACTACACATCAACCTGCGTCAACTCAATTAATGCCCTGTTTTCGCGCAGGTTGCTCCCATGGTAATAGTAAGCGAATATTCAACGTCTCTTCGCGCCAAAATGTAGAGTGGGTAACACTAAAATACTCTATACTTGTTTTGTGTTAAGTACCTTCTGTCAACACCCTCTAAGTCACTGACCGGTTTCCGTAGATGTAAATTGTCATATTATTCGATAAAGAAATAATTTCCAAAACCGCACAAGCCAAGTTTCTATATTAAATTATTCAAACCGTTAAGAGTGGCACTGGCAAGTGTGTCCAATCTACTTTATTCGATTATCATCGGTACGATTTTTTAATCGATGTTGACTTTGAAAGGGTTAGTCGGAGAAAAAAACAAGTCTAACTAGTCTTTTGTTGGGTTTTGTGGCCAACGACCGATGATCGAAACTTTCAGCGTCTCGGCCGAGTCTGGACACGGAGAAAAAAGTACAACGACCATAAGAACTTCTTGTGAATCAATGATACTAATGGTAACCCGACCTATACAGTCAACTTGGGAGGGAGGGGGAGCGAGTACTGACTATTATTCATATCCATTACAAGCATTGTTAGCTGCCATGCACAAACCGAGCACGGTCAGTGACTTTAATAAATACCGCTGTAGTTCAACCTTTTTGACTGAAAACCTTTTTCTGTGTTACACCACAAATATAAAATTATAAACAATTTGGGAACAAAATAACAACAACAGCAACAACAAGAACAACAACAAATCAACGACGTTTGTTTTTCACTATATTGTGTTTTGTACACGTTTTTTTAATAGCAAAGAATCCGCAAATATAACTGTGAATCTCCAAAATTGTGCATAACCGTTATTAATTTCCCTATTCAAAACTATACCGGTCAATAAAGACTGGGTTGGGTCGGGGATATATATGTCTTGCCATTTGTGATATAAAGTGATATCAGTGTAAACGAGTGCTGTTGAGTGTGTACAGGGAGCAAAGAAAGCCAATGGCGGGTTGGTTGTCCCTCCACTCCACGACAATATTATCCAATCTTACGCTGGGAGGAAATATTGTCTGTTCCCAATTTTTAGATCAACTGCGAGTTACAAGAACCATTGTCAAAGTTGGTAATCCGGGATTCCCTCGCGATAAATTGAGCGTCTAGAGCAGGGCCAAGCCCCGGAGTGACTATCCATGACGTTAATGGACGGAGCTCAGAGTGAGGTGAATGAAATTCAACCTCATCCCCAGGGTTAAAGATGCCAGAGCCTTTACCGTAACCCGTCACTGCTTGAAGGGTATCTTGGTGAGTAAAGAAAGATACTCTCGTGACAACGACAGTAATGCAGGTGCTTTTACTCAAACAGTCGACATTTAATACACGTTTTTGATTAAGTTGTTAAAAGAAGGAAAATTTACGTTTTTAATGAACAGGAAAACACACAACACTTTCGCAGGAAGTTGGTTCACATGAACAGTAATAAGAAGTGCCTCACCAATGCAATCAGCACAAAAACACCGAGAGCGTGGCTAAAACTTCACACTCCCTATCCTATTTGGTTTACTAGAAATTACGTCACACGCGCGCACACTGGTTGCGCGTTTATGTAGACGGCAACACCATGTCAACCGACACTGTTTACCTGGAAACTTGAATCCCTCGTTTAATTCAAATTTGGGGAAAGAAAAGTTGGTTTACTCGAAGATTAGACGTGTTTAAAAGAATGTTTTCCATCATCGTGTAAGTTCCTTTTTCAGGGAAGCTAGTTGTTTTTAGTTGATTGGGCTACCTTAGATGATAAATAGCGAACAGGACAACTGGGAACAAGATGACAGGATATACGGCGCTGATTGTGAGGAGTAGCCAGGGACAAGAAGGGGGAGTGGCTACATCAAATGCTCTGGCCGTCTCCCAAATGGCATCATCTGTCTCCGCCAAAGTATGCCGATGACAAGACACCATCCAATGAGAACACTTAAAGATGAAGCATAGGTTTAATAAATTGGGTGGTGTGGGTTGGTGATTAGGTTTAAACTGAAAGCTCACTCATTATAAAGTTCATACCAGACCATCTCCAGAGAACGGGTTCCATCTGTTACTGTAAAAGTCGAGGAAGATCTGAAGCTCTCAAACCAACTGTGCGTACATCGATTGTAGCAATCATCGAATGCAAGGACTTTCCTCCCCCTCGAAAACCAGCGACGAATCCTTCCTTTAAAGGAGCTTGATACTCATCCGAGAACTGAGTTTCAATCCGCGGTTTCGGTTCAGCAAGGGTGAAGTGGTCTCGAGATGTTAAGGGGCTATGATGAGCTCCAGATTGGTTGAGACTAAATGGAGCATGTATGTGGATCGAGACGAGACGAGGAAAGAGACGGTAAACACGGGGGTCAAACTCGGGGGAATTCGCGATTGCATTGTGGACAAATCAGAATACTGAATTTGTTCATATTATAGCTTCACTAACAGTTTGCATTTAATATTTTAAAGTACAGATTGTGGAGCATTTTATAGCAATTCTTTGCAAGATACTAGGCCTACATGTACAAAGGCCATTAATGAAAAAAATTCATATTAGATTATAATTTCCACAAACTGATTCAGAGTTATGAAGAAGAACATGATATCATAAAAATCCTGATGGTAGATCTGCTACAGTTCTATCACATGGATCCTTGTTAATGATGTACATCATCAGTGACACAGCTAGCTCTCTAGAAGCTAAACGGCGCCCTCTAGAAGAAATGAGTCCCCGAGGACGCGGCTTCTGTAAGAAGCCTTTAGATGCTCTGAATTAATATATAAAAAGCTATCCTCAACTAAGGATACCCCCCCCCCCCTCGCTCTGTGGAACTATCGCTTCTTATCCTAGACTTGGTGATTCCCCTTTCTTACGAGTAACAATATCAAAAGACTTAACAAATGATACGTTTTGATTAGTGGTAACAATTGTTTCGTTTTGCTGAGTACAATTTTAACAGCACAACACACGTTCCCATGTGTTGGTTGTCCAGCAGGATCTATACATTCAAAACGATCATTGTAGACTTCCATGGAGGAAGGTTCCCCCCGTCCACGGATAAAGGAATTTCTTTTCTTTCTCCGTGAAGGACGATTCATGGAGGGTTGGATCGTGCTTTTTATAGAAAGTACAGAAATGAATTTACTGTTTCAAAGATCAATGGTTGTAGCATGATATCTTTAACAAGCATAGTTAGTTCTGACCAGTCCAAAAGGATCACCCGATAGCTGCACTGCATAGTTAATAAATGACAGTGTTATCTCGGTAGGCCTATGATCAATTTGAAATCTACACGAGAAAACATAAACGGGTATTAAAGTTTATACACAATGTCAATTAGGAAACAAGACTTTAAACCTTAAAGGAGTGATACATTTGCAATTTCAAAATGAGATAATCAAATAAAAATTTACCTTATACGTGCACGAAAGATTTATTCGATAAGAAAACGAGCAAGCTGAATCTTGCTTATCCTGGCTCCAACACTATTT
>CM021530.1:19403033-19413724 GCA_010994315.2 Pisaster ochraceus
GATTTATCAAGTTTTTCTTGTGGGTAATACTTCAATACTCAATTGATCAGTTTATTTAAAAAATACAGTGGCGTGTTAATATTATTAAAAAACACAAGACCGCCGGACTTGTACGGTCATAAGTTTACTGGCCCGATACTAAAATCACTGGCCTCGGGCCTGTGGTCCAGTGTCAAATTCGAGCCCTGAAATGCCTCCCGCTTCCACCGCGTTGTCCCCCAAAATATTAAATTAAAATTTTAAAATAAGAATATTCTTCTTTTAAAAGATAACTATACTACTAGCAAAAATAGTCTATAGCGTGGATTCAAATCTGGAACATGTTGGTTAAATAACTAGGCATACATCTAAACGTAGGCCAAGGTAAAAACCTTTTGTTTTTGGCTCCCAATTGGCAATTCAAATTGAATTTTTTTTAGTGGGAATTAAAGTCATACGGTTTAAGCTAAAAAAAACAGACACTGCGCACCCATTCATAAGCTGATACACCAATTTTTAAAACAGCACAATTTTCAATATTTCCATTAATAATGGTAATACTCCATTAGTTTCTGATTAACTTATATATGTTTTCTTCCAATACCATTGATTGACATGATTGAGCTGTATACACAATTACAAAGAATGCCTGCACTGGAAGTCCGGGTCTCTGTCTGTCTCTCTGGGGGAGTCTGTGGCCTGGTGGCTCTTTTGTAAACATGTGATGTCAGTGTCACAAGAGTTACTTGGTATAAGTACACTGGCATTTTTACTTGTTTTTTTTAAGAAACATTTTTTTACAACAAACAAACAAACAAACTGACTGTACAACAAACAAACTGCTTGAGCGAAATGTGACTATTGGTTGTCTTATCTATTGGCATGATTGACCATCTGACCATGTTTAAACAAGTTTACATTCATTCTTACTAATTTTGTTTTACACAGATTGCAGAAATACACGGCTGCTACACTATTTGCAACATTATTCACGAGAGTCGAAGTCCGTCTCAGGTGGTCGGTGTACATAAGGTAAGAGCATGTGGAAGGCTACATTCCTTCCTCCAAGTACGAGCGAGTGTCCGACCAACACCTAGAGCTAGAGGTGTGCACCGGCGGCAGCAGTTGTACAAGCAGCGAGTGTTTACGACAACCGCCCGGCCGGGCAAATCCGCCTGCTTCGTCGTGTGTGGTTTTTGTACACACTTTTTTTTAGCACCAAGCAAAGCAAGCCGTCAATAATCAAAACGCACTTTAACTTATCAAAACATACATAAATAAGAATATACCTTTGGCTGTTCTTTAAAGAATTCTTCACCAGGCGTACACTTCTGAACTGCAACCGGCAATAGATAGAGATTTTTAGTTGTTTTGCTAGAGCAGTACCGAAATTCTAACCTTTTTTCGAAACACAATGGCGCCAACAACGAAACTCAGCACTTTTATTAGTTACGACAACACTCATTGGTTACACGATTCAAACATTTTCAATCAGCTTTGTAAACCATTTTCCAAACTTGTTCAAACATTTACCATCTTAAATTACACAAATATTAGTCTTTTATATTTTTGTTCAAGAAATATTAAAGATTGAGTAAGAATTCTGTATTTAAACTTTCTTTTTAAAAATTAAATCACGCACAAATTAATTGTTGGTAGCCAATCAAACGCCACTTAACATCACAAGTCGGCCAATGCATTATCAAATGAGGGCGCTAGGATCGTTGGGCGGATGCTGCACAATGTAGTGTACGACTAGATCCTGAGTGCAGTATGGTCGACCGTTTATTGTCAAGGGTATAGCATTTGCACCCTTTCATCCCTCCCTACCTAGATCTGGAAGGATATCAGGGACCTCCTCGAAAAGTAGCGTTTTGGATCAGCAATCGGGTTGTTGGGAAGGTAGGGGTGGGGGCGGGGGGCTCGTGGATTCCGATGCCAATCAATATCGTTTTAAAATGAAAGAAAATAAGCAGATTTTAGCAGGAGGTAGCCTGTGTGTTATTGTGTGGGTTTTGAATTGAACTGATCGAGGAGGCGGAGATGGTGTGTAGGGTGGTGTGTGTGTGTGTGGGGGGGGGGGGCGGGGGGTAGCGTTGCGCACTGAGCCCGGGTGCACCATTTTTTTCCTAGGGAGAACTTCTGGTAAATAAAACTGCAGTTTGCGTTCACGGCATTTTTCTTGAACGAGCCCTTCAGCACTTTTGTTATGCCAATTACCATTGTTGTAAGACACTATCTCAGACGCTAAACGAATATATACCCAAGTGGCTGCCTAGTACTAGTAGCCCAGATTTCGAATGGAGGTGCACACGGGGATTCTTTTAGAGGACTTTAGGGGGTTCCATTATCTGTGCAAGAGACCATATATTGGGCATGACTTGTGGTGTAAATTTCAACAGCTATTCATTACTAGTGCTTTTATCAATATACCCCATACCCTTCAGAGGATCCTTCACAAAGATTTGTGAAGAACAAATCTAGGCCTTTGAAGTGGTGCCTCCAGCAGACAGGCCAGGCCAGGCCAAGACGCCCCAAAGATAAGAGATTACATTTTATGTAGAACGCTCACTGGCGTAGTAAACAGTTTACTCCGTTCGTGTTACGTATAATCACTCACAGAAAGTGAATTCTAATAGTGTAAGCCTGGCAACTTTTGTATTTTGCTTTTTAACATTCATGAGTAAAGTTTTTTCTTTAATAATTGCGGCATAATCGTGCACTTAATTAAAGTAGGACTATAGGCCTATAAACTGCTGTTATTTGCTGTTTTCAAATTTCACGATAATACTTATAAAATAAATCCCAAATGCTCTAAAAACGTGTTTTCCTTGGCGATAGCAATATTATGGATCTATTGCCCTTTTGTTGAAGTCCTCAGTTTGAATACGAGTACACACAAAAACACATTACAATTAGGTAATTCCGATAATCAGAGAGCTGTCAGTATAACAGACACTTTAATTTGAAAAGGTGCACAGTCAATAACATAAACTTAAAATTAATAATGGAAGTCTGAAAATGTTCAAGACGTGGTTGAAAAAGTGGTATAAAATTCATCTAATGCTGATCAGTTTTAGTTGTGAAAACTGTGTGAAACCCGAAATATTGATATCTGCGTTCAACTCACTGAACTGCAGCAAAACGAAATGTCTGAAGGTCCCGTGTGCATAAGTTCATCCTACTCATATGACTTCATCATTATCCTCATCGTTCATCTCTTTTCACAGAGTCTTCAGTTGATTTTTTTATTGTGGCGTCATTACCTCTGTTGTTGGTATCGTCAACTGGCGTGACGTCACTTTCACCCGGGCTAACGTAATCCATCCCCTTATATTCAGGAAAGTCGTCCGAGTTGTCACTTTCCTGGCACTCCCCTGACTGCCATGAGAGTGGGCTACTACTTCTCTTCCCAGGTACGAAATAAATGTCATTCTCCCCAATGGTTGGCATAACTGTTATGAGGCTTGATGACTTCACCTTGCCCTCCGTGTATATGTCCATCAGGTCCATGTCAACCTCCCATTGATGAAGCCGACTAGCAGATCTCCTTATTGGGGTTGCACTTCTTGGAGGAGAAGACGCCCTCAATTTTTCGGAATCTCTCTTTTTGAGATCTTTATGGAAAAAGTCTTCCACTCGATCCTGCATCTCTCTCAAGGCATCTATCTCCTCAAATATGTGAAAAAAATCCATAAAAGTGTTGGAAATCTCCTCAGAAATTTGCTTGGTCTGTTGATGTAACTTTCTGGAGAGACTTGCGATAGCTTCGGTCTTAGTTTGACCGGAGTGGGAAAGGGGTACCGGACCTCGGCATAAACGAGCGAATTGGCGCATTGCCCTTTCGCTTTGGCTGATGGTACACTTTGAGAGGGTCTGCATGGTTCGAAGGTCCTGTATGATGCCGAGAGATTGATAACGATCTAGGATTAGTATCCAGTCTTCCCGGATCTCTTGCTCCTTTTGGAACTCGTCTTTCATGCAGTAGCTCTGACTGTCGTCCTCGTCCACTTCATCGTCGCCTTGGCAGATGACTGACCATTCTCCAATGGCGGCCAGCTGCCATTGCTCTCGTTGATTCAGCTCATATTGAATATCTCTCGGACCGACGTCATTATTTCCGCTTTCTTCTCCTGGGGATAACTCCCGTAACTCATCCCATTGTTTTTCAACGTTTTTTCTGGAAGACATCCTTGAGGCAGCAACTGCTTCCTCAATTTGTTCCCAAGTGTCGTTCTCGTCTTTACTGATTTCGAAATCGGCCATCTCACTACTTTCAGGATTCTCACCATTACTTTCATTTTTATTTACATCTATGTTTGACTCAACACTCAAGACATTACAGGTTTTCTTTATCTCCAGTCCCGGCGAGACAACTAAATTCTGATCATCAGAATCAATGTGGTCCTGCTTGTTTTCTTCTGTGGTCCACACATTGACCATCGAATCTTCACCTCTGATTCTTTCAGTCGGGAATACCAGGTCAAGATCTTGTTTGGAGCCACGGGAAGTCTTCGGCCGAAGAGAGTCTATGCTTTCTCTGGATAAATCACACACGACATGATCTCCATTCGGAGACATCTTGGTTGTCTTCGCCTGCTGATAATCCACTGAAAGAGCTGGTACCACTTCCAAGATGGATTCGTGTTTCTGTAGTGAAGGATCCTTGACAGTTATTGCCATTTCCCTACTGATTGGAGAGATCTTTCCTCTTGTGTCCATGTCATTCGATACCACTTCCAAGATGGTTGGATTAGAATCCTGTTCCGAAGTGTCCATTTCAGTGGTAACCAATCCAAACAGGTTTGGAATGCCCTGTTGTGGGGCATTTGCTGCCCCTTCTGGTGTTGGATTTTTCTGGGTAGTTCCATTACCCAGACAAAACGGGGTGATATCAGGTGGCATGGGTGTCACTGGTGTAGCCTCTTCTCCATGTACCTTCATCACTATAATGTTGTTGTTCAAAAAGTGTGGGGAGGAGAGAGGGACAACCTGTGACTGTCTACGCCTTCTCCATCTGCAGATAGGCATCTTCAACGGTGAGCAAAGGCAGAAGGATGGAGCGGTATCTTCGTCATCTTCTTTCCCTCCTTGCATGCGGCTGGTGATGTGGAAAGTTTCATCGGCAGCCTGTGGATTGGGATCAAAAGACATTTGAGATGACAGAGGACCCTAAAACACATGAACATAAAAAAACACAAATTGTGTTCAGGCCTATGTTGCAGAGATTAATATTCGGGAAGTGTAGCTTTTCAGGCAAAATAATCAAGATAACTGAAAACATTTTTGACATTTAGTAGCAACATACATAACAATACTCACCGGTGTTGGATTTCTTTTGATGCAACGTTTACTCTCAAAATCGCGTCTGACCCCGGGAAGGGCTTTGGTCCATTTCCCATCAAGGGGTCGATCGAACAGTGATCGATCAGAAACGGGACCCTTGGGGACGGTGACCTGTGTTCTCGCAAACACCTATTAAAAAAAAACAGAGAAATGAACCGGGAAAGTCGCAGTCAGGGTTTTGGGTTCGACTCCAGAGAAACTTTAAGCTGAATAATCATGCCAAAAAAGACAAAGATTCTTGCAAGCCTTAACTGATGAAAAAACGCTTTGCGAGTAGCAATAAATGAGTAAAGTTAAAAATAAAATGTACAAAACGTTGTGTGGACAGTAAATTCTGCTGTAAATTAGAACGGTACGTTAATCCGGAGGTCGTTGGTTCAAGTCCCGCTCCAGTAAATTTTTCTTTGTTCAAACCAAAATTAGTAAATTATTTTCAACATAATTTTATAGTTCATGTATGCCAACAATAAATGTTTAACCTTTATTTTTATAACTCTCCTTGTTAATAAGTATTATGAATAAAAAAGAACTTATGATTTACAAGTGTACCTTCACTTTGGTGTGAGACACCCGAGATGAATGCACTGATGGAATGTGTTCTCGTATCCAGGCGGTAACGCGCTGACGGTGGTTGAAAGTCTGCAAATTAATACAGTCGTTTTATTGTACAATGTGGTGCTTCTTTTATTTTTCAGAATTCCCAATGTAATAATCTGTACCTATCATTACAGTTTTCAAAAATTTCACGAGAATTTCTGACAACGCAACCATTCAGGAAAAACAAATCATTCGGGGTAAACGTGTGGATTATAATAAATAATGGACGTTTCTTTCTGTTAGTCTGTTCGTGTTTATTTGGGTTTATTTGATTACATTACTTTAACCAGAGTAGAGGTGTTCCAAACCAAATTATTTAATACAAATTATTTATTCAAAGTTTAATATTTCATCTTGCTTTGTATAACAGGGCCAATTGTTAAGTTCACTTCAACCAAACTCGGAAAAACCAAAAACTGATTTTACGGTGGAGAGTGAGGGCAACTTTTTAAAATCGGTACAGAAGCGAATACAAAGAATGTGTAATTCATGCATTACAAATAACTTTTTAAGCCAAAATGTTTGCCACATAGATTTTGACAATAAATACAATAATAAGTTAAATACAAATGTCTTACCAGTGATGCATTTTCCATTGTTATCAAGTTAGTTTTCATCAAACGTTAGATGATTCTTCGCTCAAAAAAGTGCGTGAAAAGGTGCTCAGAATTCGTTTTAAAAAAGTCGCAAAACGATACTCACTGTACGGTAGCAGAACACAAACTGTACAGTTGCTTAGTTGCGCTTTGACGATAAACAAATTGGCAATGCGAAGACGCCCATCCGCGCGCGCAGCTTAACATTATGATCTTGTTCTTTTTTGATTGTGACGCATTATGAAACGCACTCGTTAGACTGCGCACGGTCAAAAACACAAGGATCGGAGTCGTCTGGCTGAATGTACCATACTTATACAGACCCCAGTGGTGACTAAAGCCGGACAAAATCTCGCCCACGTAAAACTCCATAATGGTTGAGACCATAATGGACCCGGTGTCATGCCAAAAAGTGTCCGCTGCCAAAGTGTCCGCTCATTAGCATACTCTGATACGATTGGTTATGCGTCCATGGCGTCACATTGTTTACTTGGCCTTGCCAAAGGTGTCCGCGTTTAGCGTGCATCCCCTTCTACAAATGGATTACACGTCGTACAGTTATATCTTTTCGTCTTTCGTTTACAAGTTTTTTTAATGTTATGACTCAATGAACAAAGGATAGAGATCATGAAGCTATTCCATATAGGTTTGCTTGTTGAAACATGGAATTGGAAATCTATAGATCGAGTACTGCATAACCATGGCAACTGAAACCATCCACAAAACTTTCTATGCTTTACATCTATTTGTTACAAACCATGGTTAAAACATGTCAAAAAATACGCTAAACAATTAATTGACAAAAGGCACGCCATAGGAAAGGGGGATGGTCAGACTACAGAAATAACCTGCAAAGGACCTGATCGGGGTAAGTGGTTTACATGAGCTACCTAGCAGGAACAAGTCGAGTAGTTTTACCGGTTCGATCAACATTGCAATTGGCAAGCAATTCATTGTTTTGTGAGACCTCAATAGAGTGCAGTCTGTTGATGAAAATTCCTTACCAGATCATAAAGCCAACGCATTGGTCTTGTTTGTTGAATTAGGATTTGGAACTCTATAGATTGAGTACTGAATAACCATGACAACTAAAACCATCCATTGTAGTGTTATATAAATTCTCAATGCATAGAATTATAGATGTATAAAGTAACCATTCATTGTGGATTCCGATGGTTCGGGAAAGACCAGTGAAATGCTATAAGTTTCAGTAACCTTTAAACCTGTGCGTCTACAAAATAATGTTTGTAACAGCCTGGTCTGGTTTTACTTTGGGTTTTAGAGAAGGGAAACAACAAAATGGTGGTATTGGTTGCCAACTATCGGATAGATTTGATTTTTACAGGATAACTTTTGTATAAGCTATGTACGAAAATAATGAGGGCGATCAAGTACAGACTGGTCAATAGAACAATATTGGATGCCAATTTTTTTTTTTTTAGTTGTAATTGCCTTTTTGGACCGAAATTGATATAATTGTTATTTTAGATTACAAGGCAAAATTATTTGGTATTTTCAATAACTAACAACCGCTAAAAAATGAAGATGAATGGTAGAAAACCATTCATTTTCAATTGTTCAAAAAAGATCGAGTTTTATTATTTCATTTCCCATTGCATACAAAATGACCCACTTCTTCATTCTATTACACTGACAAATATCAATCTTTTGCACTCTCAAGTACGAACCCCAAATCGAGGCTGAGAGGAAACAATAATCGTGGCCAGACTAAAGATCATCCAAGGGAACGCTTACCGTAGATTTTACTGATGACCATATATGTACGTTTTTAAAATTGCCACATCATGCACCCATCGCGTGAAAACGTAATTGCACAACTTCAAGTTACAAACACATAGGACATTATAAAAGAAACTTTGTTTGATTTTCTTCCCGAAAATCAGACCAACAATTTCGTTACTGGGAAAACTCGACCCTACATTATCATTGAATGCACTGAGTTCAATCGAAAATGATTGGTTAAGCCAGTGACCACTACCAAATTTGCAGTCCCCTACTGTTTCTTAGCGAGTTTAAAACTGCCTTTACTCTAAACAAGACAAGCATAAAGGGACGGGGTTTGTACCTATACTTCAGAGTTACACACTCGATAGAGGCAGTTTCGAAAGGGCTTCCTCAATAATTTTTAAAAACGTGCTCAATTGGTACGGGTGTTCAAACAGATGGGAGGGTCTCAAGTTTTAGCCCAAACCATGGCTTTGAAAAGGTACTGTGCAAGAACAATAGAGGGCGGCATCTAATGTTGTTTTTGTTTGAGCGCGCACACATGCCTAAAATTGAATTTGATTCACGTACCTGATACTCCAAAAATTGCTCGCTTCCATGGACCTTCCATGTCTCACACTAAGATATAAACATCTCGTTTGCAGCAAGTTACATAATTTTTTTTGTCCTCCTGCCGGTTAAGCACTTCGTCATCTCAGAAAACTACATTTTGTACGAAAATTAACAGACGGTATGCAGATCCGTTGTGTTTACAATGGCCTAATGAACGATGGGTCTAGTTCCCTGCGAATGTGTGACGAGCAAGGCTCATTATTTGCTATGCATTGGGGCCAGGCTATTGACGTAGGTTTATGGTAATTTGTACTTTAATCCGATCCCATTTTACTGTTTCTATAAAAACAATTTCCCAGACTGATGTTTGCGAAGCTTTATTTGAAAAGAATATAATAAACCGTAAGAAAATAAAATTGGGGCTCCTTTTTCACGAAATTTACAGTGGATTGTGTGTATTTTATTAAAATTCAGTGAAAAATGGCAAAACGCGCAACAGCGGCCGACATGTTTAGCTTTTACTCATCCAATCATTATCAATACCAATATTTATGAGAATCAAACTTTCAAAAGTCATCGTGATATGCATACTTTCGAAAACGTGTTTTATTAGTTTTCTTCAAGCATTTTCTTTACAATCACTGTACAAAGATCATCAGGTACGTATTCTTGTATGGCTTCACAACTCTATTTTATCTTATTTATCCCCCCCCCCCCACTCGGCTAGGCCTATAGCCGAAAAGTGATTTATTGCAAACATTTTGGATAGCATTGTCTATGATTACGTGACTCAGAATTTCAAACATGATGGAACAGGAATTAATATAACATACACCGATCATCTGAAGAAGTTGAGAGTTTTAAAAACCGTAAATAGCGCATTCACTTTAAAACTTTCACACTTTTACAGGCCCGAAACTGAATTGGGCGACTTTGAGTAGTGACTTTGTACGGGACGAATTTGCATGGGGCGACTAATGCCCATTCAATAATAATAGTTTGATACATTTAACCATTTTTACAATATTTAATGTAAATAAAAATTGCCTATATTGTATTTATTAATTCTTAAATAATTTTAAGGAAAACGTGTCTTCTCCAGACTATATTTTTGTGTTAATAATTATTATTCTGTTGTAATTTATGTACGAGTCGGAGTAGTACGAGACTGAAATAACTAAAGATGTTTAAGTCTATTTTTGTAAATTCCAAAGTTGAAATATCGGGTTGCAGTTCGAAATAAGCTGAATACAAAATATTTATACGTCAAAAGTCAAGGCACTAAGGTAGGGTCTGTATGTATACATTTTTAATTGAATCCTAACTTATAACAGTATTCTAAAATAAAAATGAACAATAAAGCGTATTGAAGTATCGCACGACTTAGACAAGTTTAATCCCTCTAAAGTTCGTCACCCTGAACAACCAAGATGGCGACTTAAACATTATCTGTACATAGGGTTTTTGCGGCGCTTCAATCATCCTGTAAAATGAGCTAAAGAGTGAGATGTATTTTCACCTATAGATGCCAATTCTAGTTTTTCATACGCAATCGAGACGATTTGTTCATCGAATTTGTCAATTTATGTTTCAAGGCCAGAAGGTAGGCTAGAGCACGGTTGTTTTGTAAATTATAAATTTTAAAATATATATTGCAAACACTCACACTCACAGTCATACTGCATGCACAGCTGAGCAGTGCACTACACAAAAAGAACACAAAACAACTTCACTTGAGTAACACAGTCACAGGACATAGTTCTATTCTACCTCCATTGTCTTATGGGAGTGGGGTAGTCCTAGATGACGACTCGTGAGGTAGGTTCGTATGGTCTCCACGATGTTTAATCGTGGAATTTTACCTCCTCCATATAT
>CM021530.1:19418946-19429602 GCA_010994315.2 Pisaster ochraceus
TCATCACAGCCACCACTTTTGCCAACTTTGGTTGGTAAAAGTATGGGCGGCCTCAAAGAAAAAAGTACAACAATTTATCAAAGATGCTACTAAATTACCCCAAAATCAATGGTACTACCCATAACAAGAAGTACATGATAATTTGTCATAAAAAAAAAAGGTTTCAAATGGTTTTTTTTAAAGGGCAGTATTAACATTACAACCAACATTCGAAACCACATGGGATGATATTGAATGGTAACAAAGTAGGAGGGTTGACAACTTGACTGTTCAGATGCTTTCACCACAGTGATATCATGTTGCTGGCTGGCATAGTTTGTCTATCATTCAAAACCACAATTGATGATATTGAATGGTCAGAGAGTAAGAGGGTTAAAAAATGCCAAAATAGGAGAATAGGTGGCTGCAGACAGGAGGAAACCTTCCAACTGTTCACGTTATTCTGGGCATGAACACAATTTCTTGGACAATGGATTTGACCAGGTCAGTCCTCTGCCACCTAGGGTTTCAAGACTGCCATTGAGAGTCGCCTTTTAACAATCCTTCATTAAATGATAAATCAAACTGAAAGCAAACAACAGACTTCCATATATGACATGACAGCCCAACATTCAAACACTTCAAGGGTAACTTAAAGTTCAATTTCTTGAGATCCTCAAAATATTACAAACATTCAGGCAAACAAATGTACCACATTTGAATCTCACAACAACAAAGGAATACTGACAATGTCACTTTGTTTTGAATAAAGAGTAACATTGTACACTGTACAGTAACTGGCCATTTCATGGTGGGCAAACTTAGGGGTAGGTTAATGGGTGTATTTTGTTATGCCACAAGGGTGTATGCTTTGTACACACCCCAATAAACGTATCTTTCAAATACAAGTAACAACATTGTTTAAAAAACATGGAAACATTGCAGTGTACAATGTACATGAATATATTGAAATTTGGGATCAGGTTAGCTAGGTGGTATCTTGCACTGCTTTTCAACTCTGTAGACAGACCCCAGTTCATTTTCATTTTCAGATCGGAGTCTTGTACCCTACCTCACAGCATGGTGGTTTTTTTTTGAAGGGGTTTTCCTGCCACAACTATAACTGAGCATTTCTTCACCACCATCCCTACATATATCAATTTTTTGCTATCTATGTGAGGACTTTCCTTTGTCCCTCTAACTTAACACTCTCCATAGACTTAGCGCATGAAAAAATGTGAGGACACAAAAATACAAAGGATTCCAATGTGAGGACAGCATTGTCCCTTTTGTATTCCTTTGTTCTACTGTCCCCACTCTGATGGTATTACCACTACAGTGATATTCTTCACTTTCGGTTGCACTTTCGGTTGCAGTGTTAGTCCCTTTTGGGGATACATGTACATGTACATTCTTTTCATAACCAAAGGGTTCAAATAAATTTAAAACAACGTTTATGATAGCTTCCCCTCAATTTCCGTTACTACATTCTCCACAAACTGTAAAAGAAGAGTTGCTACAAAATCAGACCTGTGATTGAGGCTATGGTCAATATAACTTTAAGTGAAGATTCTGTTGGATTCAGTGAGTTGCTTTGGGAGTTTAGTAATTGCAAAACCAGGTCAGACTGTAAAACCCCTCAGTCGGGCACAAAATCGCCTGGTTCCATGACACACAGGTAATGACTCATAGAACACTGACAGATGCCACAGCATCTGCCTTTATTACACAAGACAAGATGTCCCTATGATTAGCGAACAGCCACAGAGTGAAGCAAACTGCAAACTTTAACAATCATGAGTGTGTTGGCGACAATGATACTCAATAATAATTAAAGCGCAGTTCTTATGCAGCGCTTCATCTACTGGCATATCAAAGTGCTCATTATTCTAATGGCAGGCATGCAGTGCTTAGTTTAAATTGTGAGACCTAAATTATGAGACCTGTTTTTATTATACATGTAGCACCTTGTAAGGGTGACAGATCTGCAGCCAACCATGCCAAAACACACTGTGGCGAAGCCTTTCTCTTTACAACGATTGTACATGGTTCTTTTGCATTGCACAATACACGGGACCTAGGAGTTAACGTCCAATCTGAAGGACAAAGCAAATTTGGTAAAGTCTCTTGCACAAAGACACACGTGCCATGACCGTGACCTGAACCGCTCTGTCAACACTAGGACTTGAGCAAGGTGCGCTAGACTGCTTAGCCACGACACTCCACCAAATCCAGCCAACTAGTCTCAAGATCTAGGCATTCTTAAAGTTGGGTTGAATTATGGCCTGGCTGGACATGATACTGGAGCGAGAAACTTTCCCATTGCAGCAGTGAAACTGATTGTCCTTCCAAAGGAACATTAAGTAAGAAATCCTGTAAACTAAACGATGCACACTTCTATAAAAGTACACAGTACTTTGGAAGGGGTTTCACATCCTACTCAGAAAGACAAAAGAAACTAAGAGAGGGAGACGTAAAGAAAGCATGAAGGAGAGGAAGGTAGTTTACTTTGTCTTACTTCAAAATTCAAGTTGCAAAACTTTCCCCAGACAATTTGAAGTACTAATTTTAACCAAAACAGTACACTAGAACAATTTTTTATTAAAAGTTGCTTATTTAAGGTATTCCATTAGTTCCTGTGGATATCAGCATCAATTTTGCTGATGTTTATCAACATTTTACTTCACAAACATTGTCATTGTCATATAATGCAACAATTCTATCACAATAGTTGTGAAACTCATTGTGGGGATTTCATTATAGTATTTTTCTTGGGAGTTTTGTTGGGGAAAATACAATCCACCGACAATGATACATTTGTTCCACCGAACAACACATGCCTATTGACTGTACATCATATCAGTTGATACATAATAAGTCTTACATATGCAATTTTTTGTTCAAAATCTTATGTACAAATTACATTTGTATTATGACATCTGTCAGACCATTGGAAACTGCACAACCAGATCTTCTCTGTGTTTTACTTTGACACCACCGACTGCCTTGGAGGCATTTTCAGAAGCAACTGTGATCTGAAAAAATTAGAAGAGAATCAAAATAATAATAATAATAATAAAGTTAAAACAGATTATTGTTCGCAAAGATATAGAATTGACTATTTTACTGTAATAATCAAGGCATTGAAATTGAAGAGGAAGAACAGCTTCTCCCAGTAAATAAAGACAGTAATTTACTGAATGTTTAAAATGATCTTTGAAAAGAACCCTGGGGTGGATTTCACAAAGAGTTAAGACTAGTCTTATCTTGAGTTAGGATGAATTACTCTTCCTAACTTAGGACTAGCCTTAAGTTTTTAATAACTCCTAGGACTAGTCCTAAGTTAGGACTATCTTTGTGAAATCGACCCCTGGAACAAAAGTTTAGGGCACCCACCACCTATGGCATTATGCAATGAGAGCTATTTACAATAATACAAACATTAAAAAAAAGAAATCTTTCTTAATATGGCTTGGGTTAGAGTTCCCAACATCTATCCACTGTACACGTCACCAGACTTTTCTATATTGTATTGAGTGTACAGACACTGTATAAACTGGCTATCTCTTGTTGCAACTCTGCTTGCACACAGCTGATGGTGCCAGGTGCATAAAATGTACACGTATGTTTATGCAAATCTTTGCATTTTAAAGGCAGTACCCTTTGGTACATTGAACGCTGACCCTCATTTTAACCTAGTGATTGGATTACTGGAGGTCAAAAGCATGATGTGATGATATAAATTCCAACACAACATTTGTACAATAGGTAATTATAAGTATTATTGTCATTGTAATCACTATTATTTATTCAGCCAACTCCCAAACTACAGACAAACAATTCAAAATACATAAAGCATACAAAATACCTTCAAGATTAAGAACATAAAATTAAAGCTGTTAAATATGCAAAATGAAAATAGACCATATTTCCAGCATACAAAGTTTCATATCCTACTAATAACTTTAGAGGAAGTTTGTTTGCGCATTAGGTAATATAATTAAAACACTCTTAATCAAAGTAGGTTGGTGGTTCACACGTATTTAGTTTATTGTGTGTCATGTGTGAATACTGCAAGTTGAGAATGATTTGTTCACTGCCTGAAGGTTGACCTTCTTTGCATTATCAAAGGTCATCTGATGTCAATACCAGAATACAATGCATGACTCAGACGTGTATTGCACACCACACCACTACACTGTATTTCATGATTAAAATATATATAGGCCTACAGCAGAGGACCAGAGTATACTGGTTGATATGATGAGTTCCAACCACCTCTTCTCAAAAGAGACCTTCATCACATGGTGTATCCATGTCCCATAAGTTAATCATTATTCTTAGTTTCAAGTTTCATACCTTCTGTTTAATACAAATAACTTTCTCTCATCAGACATGCAACTTTGTAATAGACTATTTCATGGCCGAATATCCCCGAACATGCTTGAGCGCTCCTGAAGCTTGTCATTTGATTGGATACCAAATTCTACCAAAGATTTAATGCAATAGGCAGTTAAAACTGCAGATGTATATCATCCCGCAATTGTCACAAACATATATGGTATTGCATGACTACACTTACCAAATTAATATCTGCAAGCGAGACTGGCTCATCAGCCAGTACTGTGTATGGCACGGAGACACCATGTGGCAAGACCAGTAAACTAGTGGAGGACTTCTTAGTCCCGGTAACAACTACAGCTACTCGTGAGCTGTCAAAGATAAGCAAAACCAAAACCTGAATATTTTTTGACAATAGAATGAAAATAATAACAGAAATCCTGCCATCACAAAATTAAATTCTAGAATTTGTTAAGTACTTTGTGGGTTTAAGCCCCACCAGAGGTAAAGCAAACAATATTGAACGGCAAAATGAAATAATCCTTGAATTTCCAACGTAAGAATTACAACATTTTAAATAAATGTTTCCAAACAGGGATGACAGAGAGTAGTTGCTGACAAAAGGTTATCTGATGAAAATAACAACTTCTTGTTTTCAGCAGGCAGATACAACAAACATACAAAAGTCTGATTCCCTGAAATTTCTCATTCTGTACTAAAATGCAGTGGACAAGACAAATATCTGACTTGATACACCTTTTGACAGCACCCCCTGCATAGTCTCTAACACAGAATGGATCAACCACAGGACTAATTAAAATATACAAAATATTTGGATATTTCAAGTCAAACTACCAGGGGTTACGATCGAGCAAGGCATTCTGGGAAAGAACAAAAATGGTGCGGCGAGAACGAACACCACTGGGAATGAGGTTGGGCTGACCTGGAAGCTGGTTTTACAGATTTTGCATTAGTTTGACACAGATTCTGGTTCATACATGTACTGACCAAGAAACGGGTCAAGCCTCCTGTGACCCAAATCTAGGTCATTTCTGACACAAGATTGTACTATTACCAATGTAACCATGGTTTACAGAACCAACACTGTTTGATACAATACCCATTGAATTTAGAATAGAAAACTGTTCAGGTGTCCTTTTTTGTACTGTACATATGTACAAGTACATGTACATGTATACACTCTGGCATATTCAGTAAAGTACTAAAGGGAAACAATAAAATCAACACAATTTCAAGATACCAAGACTGCCATCCATTTATAGGAGTAATACAATCAATGACAAAAGACCAAGAGTTTCATTCCAAAGTGCCTGGAGCAACATGCCTAATTGGAGTTTATGTTTAGAGTTTACGTTGGTTGACTCGGCAGGACGTGTGCTTCACAAGAAATAGTTGACATGTTTAAACACAGGTAACAAAAAAATACAGGAAACATTAAAAAAGGAAATGATTGAATTACCTGTATGTCCTGGCTCTGTCTAAATATTCATGCTGCTCCATTGTATGAGAGTCAATGGCTGATACATCAATCACATCACTGTATGAATAAAAGGTGAAATATCAAATGAACTGTGGTCTTATCATTCACAAAGAATCCCTGCTCTTACAATCTTGAAATTTTTAGCCAGTGACAAACTAAATCTTGTAAAAAGACTATAGAAAATAATATGTTTTTATCAAATGGAAGGATGTAGAAAAATACAGCGCATATAACATTAAAATTTGAATTTTCTAAGAAATATGATCATATTTTCAAGTTTATCTGCCCTTTCTCTGCCAAGTCAAACAAAAATGCACCAGGTTGTTTTTTCAACGTAATGCTTAAGTAAAATGTGAAAATTTCAGCTGAATACAGAGTATACTTGCTGAGAAAACAGCAAAAGACTGTCACTGTATTTTCACAAGAATGTCGTACCCATCTACATTTAGCAAGGAGACAGCGGGTACCAACCCCATCTCTGACCACAGCATTTGCAAATGGACACCAGCCCTCAGAAATCTGAGAAACGATTTAAGCATGAATCATTTCTCAGATTCAAATGTTTTTTGGGTGGAAAATTATGAAAACTATATTATTTCGAAAGGAATCCTTTCAATAGTATATACCATCAACAGCTGCAGTGCTTTTTACCAAGTAAAGTTTTATGGTCATACAATTTTGGAGTAATGACCAATCTATGAAACTACATTTAAACAGTCAACTCAAATCCCAAACTCAGTTGCATTGTGTTGCATTTAGCAGGGTACTGGCCAAACAATAACATGTACCCTTAAGTAAAGTCAAAACAAACTTCATTGAATATTGTCGGATTTTGAAGGGTAAATATTCACAGTGCCAAGCCAGTTCACTTCACAATGAAACACACCATTGATAGAAACTTCTGCCTAGAAAGCATGTGCTAATGGTAGGGTTAAGGTTAATTCAGAGGGAAAATTGCACTAAATTGCACATAATTGAACAATTTGTAAATTTAAAAATGGCAGAACGGCGAACTCAACAGGCAACATAGGTAATAAATATTTGTATATAACACACACACACACTTGTCATTTGATTAGTGGAACAATCCTTTATTATGCCATGTATACTGTCACGACACTCTTTACATAGAAGTCGTATATGGATAATTATAGAATACTTTGCAGCGTTGTTTCCAAAAGAATCTTTCCCTGCCCATTTGTCCAAACGAGGCAAGGTTGTGTCATTGCAGACAAGGTTGATGTCTACATGGAAATGTCCATTTTGTTTTCAAGCTTTTATGGTTGAATTTTCAGACCGTGGGTTGGACGAGTTTCTGTGTCTATTGTGTGTTTATTGTGAAAACATTTCAAATGAAAAGGGATATATGTGTGGGTTATATTTAAAAAGAATTCAATGCATTTCATCTGTGCGTTGTCTCAGAATATAATCAGTCGGTAAAATCTGGCTTTTTTATTTCACTCAGCTTTGCCTCGTGGCATGGAATAGTCCAGATTTCACCTTGTGATTACATGCACTCATAGGCATCCAATATTTGTATAATAATAATTACACAATATACAATTAGAGATCAATGTAAATTAAGTTAGAATAACAAATTAACACTCAACATTACACCAATCTAAAGTGAAAAAAACCCAAGTCAAATGGAAGGTAAGCAAGCAGGAAAAACCCCAATAAAGTTTATGTGCTGAACAGTTGTATGAAATTGGGTCCTTTACTCTCAAGAAAGAGAGCTCTCACTTACATCTTCATAGTGCAATAATGACATTCCAGGAATAAATGCAAAACATTCAAGAGAATTACTTACTTGGCTGCTTTGTGTAGTATCCTGTTCAGCTCTGATTGCTCATCCCCTACCTTCAGGGCATTAGGGCTCTGACTTCCATACTCACTGAAAATAAAAATGAGCCAAATGCAAATAAAAATAAGTACACAGAAGAAAGTAATAGCAGGCTCTTCAGTTGACCTTGACACCCTAGAGTCTTTAGTAACTCAACACCTGAATGTTTGGATGTAGACAAGATTGGTACCTGCCTACTGTACTCCAATGATAAGCAATTATTTGGGCCTGCAAAACAAGATAGGACAACTTCCTGGTGATATCAGGACCCAATTCCAAGGCTCTGCTAACCTTAAGCAAGAAAACAACGCTAACGCACACAGTGAATTTTGCACTTCTGTCAAGCGCGTTTCACAGGTTAGCTGTGAATTTCTGTAGTCAACGTTACTAGGCATTCTTAACTTGCACAGCTAGCGCGGAAGTTCAGCACATGCCCTGTAAGGGAAGAACGGTGATCCCAAGTGCAGAAATGGGCGGTTAGCAGAGCCATGAAATGGGCGGTTAGCAGAGCCATGAAATGGAGTCCTGGTTGCAACTTACAAAAAGTGTATTTGCATGTCCCCAGACTGTTCTAAATTCTACTGTGGGAGAAGCTATCTTGATAATGTTTAGCCTAGCAATTGCAACTTTGTAAAAGTATTTCTATTTCTGGTTATAAAAAAGAGCAGAAAAAGTAGAATTATCTGACTTGCTGACAAGTTCAACATTGTCATAATAAGCTTCATTTCTCATCCCTAAATACTGAGTACAATGCCTTACCTGTTAATTGGTCGACTAGATGGATGTCGGCCGGGATCTGCTAGGAGCCCACTTCTTTCATCTGCACTTTCATCCTGTACAAAGACGGCATTAAAACAATGTATCCATGTCCGGTAGGGATGTGCATCCTTACACACACTTTAAAAATGAAGGGAGGCTCAGCTGACATGGGTAACCCAACATGTTAAAAAGTCAGTTGGATATTAACATGCACTACGAGCAGAGCCCATCTGGCAAGATTTTGCTTGCTTTTTGGTGAAATTAAAACAAGTTAAAACTAAAGCCATTAGTTTGGTTGACAAACTACATTAATTATACCACAGTGGAAGTGCTCTCTGGGTTTTGAAAGACTCGTCAAGTCCGTCTCTGAAATGGTAAGGTCCTAAATTCATGGTGCTGCTCACCATGTCATTCTGCGCTTGATATGGTCACCTTTCTCTCCCAAGATCTCAAGCGCCCAAATTTTGATTGAAAAAAACCTTAGAGAAGAAAACTTTTCAATATTATGAAAAAAAAATCCTTTCAAACTCAATTGTTATGGTTTAAACAGAGCAAGTATTTGTGCGCCAATCGGCACACAATTCGCGCGTATTGGCCCGATACACTAGCTTGTACATAGGGAGAACCCTGACCTGATACACGTGCATGAATTGCATAATGACATTTTGAAATTCTAAGTGAACCTGACAGACACCAACCTGCGTGTGCTTATCCTCATCTCGTCCAAAGCAACAACCCATGTTTTACATGTGGTGTAACTTGCTCATCTAGACCTGGATGGACTGATGTCAAAAGTAGTAGACAATTCTGCCTGAATGTTGTTATCACACTCACACTCAAGACAGCTACATGTATTATACTGTACCTAAAACAGAATGGATTATATGATGTCAATGTACAGTATGTAACGGAGAAGTTAAAATTTGTTTGGGTTTTGAAGGCAATTGGCAATTAGTTGTGACGATCATAACCCTCCTCGATCATCCCGACTATTGCTGATCATCCCGACAGTGCACTGACACTGCACTGACACTGAGTCAGGTCTTAAACTTCGCTCTTGAAGGGGCACGGCAATTTTCCTCTGGTCAATGGCACTCTATGAGGAAATTGTAAATTTGTATTTAAACTTTGCAAAGGGCACCACAGCAAAAGCACAGTGTCTTGGGTTACTTCGAGGCCTGCTGACTTGATGGCATTCATAATTTATCAGATGTGATGAACAAATGATTGATACAACCAATATTTTCCTGCATGATGCATGTACAATCAAATAGCTAAGGATATACCGCAGTTTTCGTAAGCAAGGATACTGGCACCTTTCTAAGAAAACATTTTAAGGTGCACCCTGGCAATGGCCAGAGGCATGGAGGCAGCATTACCTCCATGAAGTAACACTCAACAGGCCTGCACTGCAGTCAGTACCTCTACAAAAAGATCTTCCACGACTGCTTAATAAAGTGGCATTGCTCATTTCTGCTGTAATGTTGCATGCTCATGCCATTCATTACTGCACATACATACGACACAGTCGCAAGGCCTAAAACCTTTTCATACAAAAACAAAATTAGTAAAAGGTTGATCAAAGTTACACAGGCAAAGCCTCATCAAAAAAAAAAATTTCCGACTCAATATTCAAGGTTGTTTTGCTGTCAAAGCACACTTAGTGCATGACGAACCCGAATGGTCGGGCCAACCATTCTGTAAAAAGGGGTGTTACAAGGCTTCCAGCGCGCACCGCATTCTTTATTTGTGATCTATGTGTGAATGGCGCCTGTGCACCACGATGAAAAGGCAAGGTATTTTGTAACACCCCTTTAACAGAATGATTCTGGTCAGACCGTTTGGGTTCGTCATGCGTTGAGTGTGCTTTGATGTGAGTATTGAGTAGGAAATTTAATTTTTTTGCATGTAACTCAGCAAAAAGGCTGCACTTGAAGCATTGTTAATGTATGTACAGTGTATTGGGAAATTTGTTAGGTGTGTAGTACAAAGGAAAACTGAAATTATTGCTGGCTAAAGACCAGAAAATGTTTAGCATTCTATCAATAACCATTTTGAAAAGGTATAGCGTTACAGAGGATCAAACTGTGTGAACCCTATATTTAAGGCTCACAGGAGCCTTGTTAAGTTGTACATGTTGTATTTGTAGTTTCTAGAAGCAGAACATTAAGTAGAAGTAGCCAATGCTAAAAACACTGGCCTCGGGCCTGCAGTCCAGCCAGTGAAAAAGTGT
>CM021530.1:19430602-19445586 GCA_010994315.2 Pisaster ochraceus
TACAATTTACGGGAACAACATTAAAGGGGCACTCTCCAGGGATCTTTCTCCTCAACCGTATAAAGCGACTTAGTATGCCTTCTAGTTTAAGATGTTACCTGTTGAAAGACAATGCAATATCAATAAATAAATAAAAAATTAAGTTGACATAAAACTGTGTATTTGAACATGTTAGCTAACAGTGTTTGATTTTATTTTACACTTATGACAATCATATTAAGGCAAATTTCAACACCAAAATTAAGCAGTCTTTTTTGCAGTATTTATGTTCAGCATTGCTTGCAGCAACTTAAGATCGCCTCACAAATACTTCAAAAAAAGAGAAAGCAATATGCATGCATTGCCTATCAAACACTGCGCATACTTCCTAAAAATGTACAAAATTATACAAACTCAGGGGTTGCATGTGGTTTGATCTTTATTTCATAACTTTATCACTTACAAAATAAACTGAAAAACAACACACACACAAAGTCAGTTGAATAATTATCCCAAAGAGACAAGTAAACAAACTGACAAATAAATGTAAGATTTATCACTGAATTTCATATTCAACTATATACATATTTTTACAATATTAAAATGTATTCACCATAGTAGAAAGTTCTACATTTTACAAAGAACCAGTGAGAAGGTTTGTAAACAAAATAATATCCCCACAAAAATACAAAAAAGAAGCAAAGCTTCATCAGGAGTATGGTACATCATTGGGTTTATTCCCATCCTCTTGTTTTAAATCAACACACCAAACAACCTACCCCTGAAATTTGATTAAATATTTAGGTTGTCATATTTCTACGAAAACAACAAAACTTTTTTATTTTATCTGCATACATTTATAACAAATTATTCGCAGTACCTGTTGCTTATTACAGGATTTGAACTGGTCCCTTGTTATTGGGCACGCCTGCTGGTCTAGTGGTAAGACATCTGCTCTAGAATGGCGAAGGTCATGAGTTCGAATCCCACCCGACTAGTATGCCTGTGGATTTTTTCCGCAGGACATAGGAGTATACAGTGTATATCAAACTTAAGCATAGGGTAAAAAAAATGCTTATTTTGATTTGGCAAATTGAAATAAATATCAAGTACTGGGGAAAATTTACTCATGGGCTGAAATGTTTGAGACAAAAATATTTCAAAGGTTATTTGGTAATGATATCAGGTTTATAAAAATAAGTATTTACTTTAGAGAAATGTCAATGCCTATGATGAGTAAAAATGCGATAGTATGACCTTGTTACTGTTTTGTTAAGAGCATTTTGGGAAAAATCCACGATGCAATGTGCACTAGTGCCATCTGGCTTTACAAAAACAAAATTATTAAAGTAGCTAAACAGTGGCAAAATACAACACAAATAATGAATATTTATAAGTGCGAGGGTGAAAACATATCATGAGTTAGAAATAAAGTGAAGCCAAGTTAAATGGAACATTCCATTGCGCAAATTTAAACACTCATTATTTGTTGTGCATAAAATCCAAGGGGAACTTTGTCATATTTTGATTGGAGGAAAGACTGTTTCTGACATCCACTCACAATGAGGGCATTTTGAACTGCTGTGTGGTCTAGCGGTGTGGACTAGTGTGCAATAGTAAAAAAGGATGGGACGAAAATACGTAATGAATACCAAAATACACAGTTTATGACATAGGCCATGTAATGGTTTGATTAATGAACATATGAATACCACCTGTTCTATACTCCTCAAATCAAAAGACAAGGATCAGCTTGGGATTTATAAAAAGTGCACTTTTGCACACACAGTAAAGCTATTGGCATGATTGGTAAAACAAGTCAAGAAGCAGTCACTCACATAATGCAGAAGAGATGATCTACATGTACCAACTCACATGCCCATAACAGGTCCACTTAAATGACTGAAGAAACTTTCAAGCCAAACTAATTCCGAATGGTCCAACTCTTCCTTGCCAAGGTAAGTAGAAACAATTCAAGCACAACTAATATCAGCTTTGATAAGCGATGAGGCATTAATAAATACTCAAGAATCATCCAATGGTTCATGTTCAAACTGGTAATCAAACACCCTCTTTCAACCACTACATCAGACGACGGCATATTTTATGGAATTTGGTAACCGCTTTAGCTGGTCTTCAATATTTCACTGCCCTCCTGGTGACAAATTAATACATCGCTCACTCCAAACCAACAGACCTAGCTTTCACTTCCTGGCAATCAAAGACAAATACAAAGATGTTGTTTGTAATTATACTGTGTTTTGCATTTTATCTAAGAACAGCCTTATTTATACCAAAACATGTATGAGCATGTTTATGGTGAATGGTTTCAACAAGTGATATACTTCTGAGAATGTCTGATAAAAAAATAAATGATCATCTCAACAAATAAATCAACTTAATTACACGTTTTAATTTTCCACACACAAAACACATTGGTAAAATATATACACAAGCTTGACAACACTGAACCCTAAGTTTATGTTACCCTCGACAACAAACAAGACATAAAAATGATTCAAACTGCTTACTTTTTTGTGCTACCAAATCCCGAGAACCCCATCATGGCTGCCATATCAGGATCAACAGCTGAATCCAAATCGTCATCATCGGCCTTTCGTTTTCTGTCCTGCTTCTTCTCTTTTTTGTAGGCCTTCTGTTTGGCTTCCTAATGAATCAACCATAATCAAACAAAATCATTAGAAAGAAGGTGAAACTATTAAGATATTCAGCACATTCAAGGAACTTATCACCTGTCAGAAACTGAGACATAATGCAACATTTGTAAGTGACTCCTCTGGGTTTTTTTTTTTATGCAAATTCCTCCAAACAAGGCTTAAAGCCACTCTTGGTAAGGGACTACAAGAAGAAAAATGTAAAAGATGAAAATAACTCAGAAGAGTGTAGGAATTGATATGCCTCTTATAACTGTCTAGATAGTAGGAGGGAGGGAAACATACACCAGGCAAGAAGTTCCAAAGAGATGCAGTACGGGGAATAAAGCTGTTGGTATGAATATTTGTTCTACATCTCAGAAAAGCAAGAGTGTACGGGCGAGAAGAAGCAAAAAGCCTGGTTTCCCACTCAAACATCCTAACAGGAGGAACTAGGTCGGACACACTGGTGGCACATTTACCATAAAAATATCCGTAGGAAAGATAGAGGCTGGCTACAGACCTACGATGGGAAAGAGGATGTAACGTTGATCCCAACCCTTCATCAACAAGATTAACAATGTATGCTTCTGCACTCTGTCTAAATAACAGGCAGAAGCTCCGGCCCAAAAGTGACAACAGTACTCCATTTGGAGACGTATAGTTATCTGATACAGGTGCATTAAACTTACTACAGGAGAATGTCAGCTTGCTGTTGTGAAAGGTAGGCCAGGACAAAAATGATGGCTTCAGCAGGGGCTATAGCCAGTTTGCTGAAAAGGCCTGTTCTTCAACATTGTCATTGCAGCCACTGGCCATATAGCTGAAGTCTCTTGAATAGGATGAAATGACTTTTGACCCATTGTGTATTCCACCACTCAAATTACAAGGGTCTAGCTTTTAGAATTTGTCAGAGGAATCAGTGAACGATGACATCAATTGCAAAATCTGTGCAGACCTGTACCTTTGAATATCCAAAGTTCACAGGATTTAAAAACCACAAGTAATTTACTGATTAGAAACCAGTTACTTTTCAAATTATTATGCCACCTAATGTGAACTAACTCCAACTAGTTTCCTGCTCGCTTATTGTAAATTTGGATCATGTCTGAAGAAAACCAAAGATCTTCAAGTCTAGAATGTTTCCTTACCTCTTCTCTGAGTTCTTGCATTCTGGATTCAAAGTCGTAATCTTTCTTTTTCTCTTCCCGCTTTCTCTTGTTCAGCTCAAAACGCTTTTTGACTTGGTCCAAGGTGGAGCGTTCAACTTTCATGGACATGCCAAGATTCCGTTGATCTGCAAACCAAAATGGCGATAAGATTGCTTGATTTTGTATCTCATATAAAAATGCCTTTACTTTGGAAATTCTCTTTGGTTCGTTTCCACTGTCTCTAAGAGCGACGGCAATAAGGAATATTGTTATGCCACATATGCAAAAAAGGACCCGACTATTCTCGCCTCAGTTTCATTACACTGATTTGAATGAGATGGAAAATAAGCAGTGATGGAGGACCGAAGGCCAGCCTCGGCCTCCAGGCTTGACTTTGGACGGCCTTGGTCTTGGCCTCACTACCTAAAGACTCGGCACCTTCTGGACTCTTAGAATACAACGCCAGTTTGAGCTGCCAGTTTTGACTCAAATTTCTTACCATTTACTCTTCAGATAGATTTCACAAATGCAACAGTCAGAAAACTAAGAGTATTTGCTTTGATATAATCAAACCCTATAAAAATATTACCTTTGTGTAAAGTTTTGCCTTTTTTACTTGTATGTGTATGCATAATATAACTGGCCTTGGCCTCGGACACTGTGGCTTTGGCCTTGGCCTCGAAAGCTGTGACTGAGTCTTAGCATTTAAGACCCAGGACTCAGACTCGGTCTTGGTCTCAAAGGTCATGGACTCGACTACAGCACTAAAATTAAGATGGCTGCACCATGATAAAGGTCCATTCCAACAACGGAGTATAACGACACAGTACACAGTAGTTTTTTCCTCCTTGGTACTTACGTTTCTTGCCGTTGATGTGATCAAGAAAGTTGATGGAGTCCTTAACGACACAGTCACACACATTGCAGTAGTACCCGCCCATCTGGGATGAGGGTGTTGTCTTGGTGATGACCTGTGACTTGCCAAGGCGGGACTCCAGGTCAACTTTGTACTCTCTCTGCTTGAGAAGTTCCCGTCTAACAGGTGGCTCATTTCGTTTCCTCTCTGTTAAGACAAAGTACAGGACTGTAACTATAAAAACACAGGTTTGGTACTAGTATTGATGAGTAACTTCAATCTCAAAATTCACAGATTATAAAGTTTGTATCAATACCAATACTTCAAAGAGCTTTTTCATTTGAAATATTGTAAGTAAGGAAATAATATTTAAAAGCCACGCAATTCACTGATTATTTATTTTGATCACAGCCATAGAATTAAGCTTGAAATACGTGCATAAAGACCCTTACAAATGATCTGTTGTTACTTTGTTATTCTTATTTACAAGACCACTGGATTCAAGATATTTTTTCACAGGGTGGTTTATTGAAAAGTAGGTAATGGGATTAACTGAATTTTTAGAAAATCAATGATGTTTATAGTGTATAATACGGTTTGCGGTAACACCATGTGTATAAAAATATATCTACTTTACTGTGTAGATTTGTTCTTTGTAAACTAGATCTTGCTTTATTCTACTGCCGTGGGGATTATTTCGGAAATTTGGGAGACTACTTAGTTCTCAAAAGAACTGTCCTGCTTGTTAACTTCTACCTGGGCGGAAGGTAAGAAATCGGCCGGGACTACTACTTTCGCTTAGTGGATCGAGGAAACTTCTCGTTATTAACTTCACTGATTAACTAATTTGTCTCAACGTTTCGACTAGCTTGCTTTAGTCATCGTCAGGAAACGTTGAGACCAACTAAGATCTCACTCCGCAGCAGTGAAGTTTCCCCTCTGTTTTTTTCTTGATGTTTATCTCAATTAATTTGTTAGTAGAAAGTTTGACATTGTGAAGGAATATATCTGAATGTTGAACTCACCATTTTCAGTACTGTCATCTGTTTCCTTATCCAACCGATCTTTGGCAATCTTCTCAAATTCATCCCTGTCCCACTTCCTCCTGTGGTCATCAGGTCTCTAAAAACAAAACAAAAAATTATCATTAAACAATTTTTCTAAACTAAACATTCTAATCTTTCGAGCAAAGAAACAAATTAACACAAAAAACCTAGAACATCATTAAAACAATGACAAATTGAACCACATGTTGTCAGGACAATAGACTTGTTCCAAGTCTGTGATTGAGGCCTGAAATAATGCCCTCTTGTGGATTAACCTTCAGAAAACTTTTCTAGTTAGTAAAGGTCAGTGCTGGAGGACTCAAAGCCGGTCTGAGTCCGTTTTTTTAAGGACTTAGTCTCAGAGCACTGTGACTTGGACTTGGGACTCGACCCACGGACTTGGGGGTCATTTGGCTCAAGACCGGTCAGAACCAGAACAAAAATTAGGGAAAACACACAACTTGAGCTACCATGATCGGTTCCCATATAAATAGTCAATAATGAAAAGAACAAACTAAACAATTTCTGTCGATGCATTGCCTATGGCCTTTGCATAACCATGAATCCTGTTTGTGCAACCATGAATGTCAGGGCTGTATAGTCTTGTTAAAGTCTGTGAGGTGAAGTTTTTCTGCCTGAAATAACACGAGCTCATCTGGATTAACCTTCCAAAAAGCGTTTTGTGCGACCGATGATGCAAACAAAACTAAGTGAAATCTCAGAATTGAAACGGCAACAGGCTAGGTATAGGTGGCTTGTCATTACATGTATGTCATGTCCATTTGATAATGTTTTACGCTGAGTGAACCATGGAGATTCTCTACCTCCATGAGTGGTCACATTCTAGTCCTTAACAGAACAGCACTCAAAATGGCTCTTTGACACATGGATTTGGAACAAATCGGTCAGTTTTATGATCATTTTATTTTTTTCCCTTAAGATGTTTTCATTAAATACATGTTCATTGTTTCACTACACACAATGATGATCAATCCTTTGTCCCTTATTATTTTTTTGACATTTCAAAGTTGTAAAAATTTTGCAAATCTGGTCACTAGTGTGACATAACTGGCTCAAAGTGGTTGACGACCATTGAGAGGATCGACAGTTACAATCATTGCAACTAACTTTGCAACTTGGACATGAGGAGAAATTTTGGACTTGATGGTGAGGACTCAGACTTGGACTTTGTCAACACTCAACAGTGACTCAGAAGATGTTTAGTTGAGTGATTGTCAGCACTGAGATTTTGCATAAAATTACGCCAAAACGAGCTCACACATTTTCGTTTTAATGTGCTCTCGACAATTGAGCAATGGTGACAACTAGGGGGAAAATCTCTGCAAAAAAAACCTGGGTTTCTATTTGAAAAATCATCTCACCTCCTAATGCTATGTGGGAATAGGGCCAAGAAGCGGAGGGAGTGTATACTGTACAGCGGATTGGCACAATTTATGGAAAAATACATAAACATAACAGAGACACTTCATTTTAAAATTGTAATAGAAGTGTCAAAATAATAAAAAAACTAGCAATTTCTGGGTCTTGACAATGGTTTGCAAAATGCCATTTTAGTTCCTTTGTTTGGCATGACTGCACAAGAGTTTCCGTCGCACAATGAAATGTCCGTTTAATCTTTCCTTTTTAAAGGTCATCAATTAGCATTTTACAATGAACTACTGAGCTGGGTCTGTCCACACTAATGAGGTCATGGTGTGACACTTTTATAGGGCAGTAAACGTAAAAAAACAAAAACAAAACATTCTAGCTTGTTTCCCATGCACATTCCAAATCACTTTAGGATTTTTTTAAACAAAGAGCAAGAAAAACTTCCCTGTATTTTAGTAATAACTAGGAATCATCTTCAAGATGATTATGTTTGTCACATGGGCATGTTGGACAAACATTTCATACATAAATGGAGAGAAAGGTATAATAATATGACCAGCTTAACAAAAGTGTTGTCCCTTTACAATGCGGTCCCTGTGAGGAATGTTTCCAGGCAAAATCAAGACAACTGCTGTGGGTATTTAAAGTGGGTAATCTTAAAGATATATTAGGTTTGTAACATCGACAGGTGGTTTGTCACAATATGTCTGTCCATGTTACGAACTAACATTCATGCTGTCTTAAAAATCGCATAGTTCTCTTTATTTTGACAAATAACCATTAAAAGGGGGCAATGGGTATAAATAAATTAACTTTTGAGAAATCAATTCAGTCATTATTTTTGTTCAATCACTTTCCACAAGTTGATCCCATTACAAAATGTGTGTCCTCGTTACAAACAACATGTCGACTGCGTAATACAGTTGAGCGTATAAAGTCCTACCATAGAGATGGTCCTACATGTACATACAAGCCGTCGAGTTGTCCGATGTATGTGTTTTCTGACATCCTTTTGTACACATCGTCACTGTTTTCACGAAGAGGCAAAATCAATTTTTACCCAAGTCAACTCGTACCAATTAATTTTTTTCCATAACTTATATGTCGTTCATTAAATCTATTCATTGTTGCAATGATTTTGTTCTCTTATATTTTCAAACATTTTCAAACATTTATAAGAAATCAACCCTTTTTATGTCTTTAATGTCTTTAATCAAGTCTGTTTTTAAGCAGAAAAGAGATGAACATCAAACATTATTAAAAACGAAATTTGTAACTTGAAAGGAGTGTAGAACATCATTTCGTATCATTTAAAAATTCACGCCGCACGGAATTTTTAAGCAGAAACGACATGAACATCAAACATTAAAAACAAATTTTCGTAAGAAGGGATTATTACTAAAACAAAAGTGAGTAGAACATCATTTCGTATCGCTTATAAAATCACGGAACTTCTCCGTTTCAGCATACAATGTACGTTAAACGGTACGAGTTGACTTGGGTACGAGTTAACTTGGGTACGAGTTGACTTGGGTACGAGTTGAATTGGGTACGAGTTGACTTGGGTACGAGTCACCTGGGTACGAGTTGACTTGGGTACGAGTTGACTTGGGTACAATATTTTGGGTACGAGTTGACCTGTTTCGTTGAAAACCGCTCTCTACTACTCTACCCCCATCATTGGATTGCCCATCGTCCATGCTCATTCTCAATCAAATCTAATCTTGATCACAAATATAGTTGTTATTTTCACATTTATTGTTAAAATTCTTCCAATTTTCCTGGCTGTATATTTTCCATGAGTAAAATGTAACATATGTGATAAAAACTTACGTTTGCTGAGCTGTTTGAAGCCATTTCTTCACCCAAAATGTCACACGTTCGTGATATGCGCGTGTACTGACCTTACTATTCGCAGTTAGGAGCTGGTCCGTAATTTGGTTGAATTGAAGATGTCCCAATTAAGAATTGTTTACACTACGGTGTATTAAAGAGAACACTTGATAATTATATGTACCAGAATCAACTGAACATAACTAAATAAACATCGTTAAAATACCCTATTTTAGATTTTTTTAAACTAATATATATTTTTAAATCAACAGTTAGAGAACAGTTATTAGTATCAGAGCCATATTACATTTATGATAATTTTGTATGGCAGTTATAGGCCTGCATGCAAGCACAAAATGGATGCACCAAATGGATGCACTCAATTTGAGGAAAGGGGTTTTTAATTAAAAATAAATACTTATTCACTAATTAATACTAACTCACCATAACAAGAGCTCTTTCTGTTGTAAGAAAATTTATCTTATTTTTGGTCCAAACTTGGGAAGTGAAGAAAAACTTTAAATCCATGATCATTTGAGCATGATTTGAGCTTTTTGAAATTATATTGGCACAAAAATTACACCATTCCTTAAATTCGGGTTTTTGTACACATAAATGTCATTGCATTTCAAAAAATAAAGACCGAACGTATAGAAACCGGTGAAAATTTTACATTTTTTAGAACCCGTTTTTAACAAACTACCTATTTCACCTAAAGCACAAATTAGCACAAAACCATTCCCATTAATTCTGTAAGAATATTTAAATCACCAGTGATCCCAAACCCCTTCTCTTCCCTGTTTACAGCAATGACACATAAATAGACAAAATGAGACGTAAAATATAATCCTTTCCTTTTATTCCCCTTGATGATTCTTTAATAAAATAATACTTGTAAACAACATGCACAGCCGTAAAAGCCTAATTTTTGGTCTCAATACGTGTCCCTGAAAAAAATAAACTGATGGGTTATTAACCCTAGCAGTGCCATGTATTAAATACATTCAATGCCAAGCTTTTTAAGCTGTAATATTACTTTTTAAAAGAAGTTGCAAATAAAACTTGCAGGAACAATGACTGTGGTCAAGGCATACACAAACTCAAATCGGATTTCCTAGACTTTATTTTGGTCACAACTTGAACTTCCACAACGGTAATTTTAAGGTTTTATGGTAGGCTGTAACCACTACAAATGCAATACAAAAAAGGCTGATTTAATCAGCCCTGCCTATACACAGTCTAAATACAGTCAACCCTTGTTTTCAAAACACTGTTATAAGGAGGTTCTGCTTTTAAAGAGTACATTCCCAAGTCCAAAATCTGATTTTCTTTTTTGTGTCTCTTTGTTTTGCTGTCCTCTTATAACAACTATTCTTGTTATAAAGAGGTAATTTTGCCATTCCTGGCAACCTTGACATAACGAGAGTTGACTGTATTGGATCGAGACACTACTGCTGGGGTTAACCAATGACACACTTCAAATAGGAAAATTTGTGATTTTCAATAATTTAGTGTTTCAATCAGTTTGATAGTGTTGCAAAAATTCATGATAATGGAAGTACAAGGTGGCATCACACTTTTTACTTGGAACAATTATTATTTGCAGAAATTAATCAGTAGGGCCTACAGTGTACATCTGATGCCATCGAACACTTGACAAGATTTCCTGTTGGATACATATGACAATTGTCTGTGCTTGTGTACATTATTTGTATACATGTTAGTATGTTGAAAAGTGTGAATCTTTTAATGATTAAAAAGCTGTGGTCTCTGGATAAAAATTAAGCTTGCTATATAACTATGTCATCGGTAGTTGATACCAGCACACGCCTGGAGCCATCTTCAGTTTGTAACGCCTTCATATGTGGTGGCCTTTCCGGTCTTCTGGATTACCGTCAACAGCTCTTCAGAGCTCATGGCAGACTCAACGACAACTTTCTGTGTCTCCAGGCTAACGTCAAACTTTTCCACTTTGTCTGTCAAAAATAAAACCACAGGGAGTTTTATGGCAAAAAATGAAGTAATGAACTAAAGCTCCTTTATTCCAAGGCCCAATTTCATAAAGCTGTTTAAGCATAAACAATTGCTTAGCACAGGAAAAACCTGCTCAGCAGAAAACAGTTTACCAGCCAGAACCAAAACACCATGTAAGTTTTGAGCTTGTCCCCGCAAGTTCAACACATGTACTCAACAGAACCATTGTAGAATAACACTTAACATTTTGATCTTAAAGTCCCACAACAAAATGTCATGATAGCAGTTCCAAAAATTTTGTTTTGATTCTGCAATGCATTCATCCAAGGTCATGGAATAATTTGCAGGGGGGGTGTGATACATTTTTAAAAATCTAATTGGGCAATGAAAGTAGAAATTCTTACAGAAATGTGAAATGGATGGTGAAATGGATGGTGAAATGGATGTGGATTCTCTGCTCATTGTTTAACTAAGGAAGCTATGAAAATCATTATCACAGTTTGCTCTTTTTTGAACCATGAGCTATATAAGCCTGATTTTTAATTCTAACCGAATAGGCGTCAAACCATGATTATGATTACCGCAGATTTTAAATCAGTATTGATTGTTACCTCCTAGCTTGTTGAGAACGCGAGTCACAGCCCCGGAGCAACCCTCACAAGTCATTTCCACTTGGAAAACATGCTTCTGTTGAGATATGAGATATCACAGAAATATAACACTAGTGGCTTTTTGTATAGCCCTAAAATCTGTCACACAGTGACACTCAAGACAGACAAACATTATTACTCCATGTCATCGGCCCATTTATTTCATTCCTTAAGCCATACCAGATTCCTTGGGAGTATACAGCCGTTACTGTCAAATTATGTAGCGCACCGAGCTAAAACAAGAACCATCTACAGTAACAGGTACCCATTTACCCCTGGGTGAAGGGAACTAGTACAGTAAGTCACGACACTGGGCTCGATTTCAAACAAAGCAGAGTTGTCAGTATTAACACAGCGATTTGTGCTGTGACATTCACACTTTGCTTGTTTGTAGCATGTAAGATCAATCTTCGCTCTTTGTGAAATCAAGAACTCTGCTATAACTTGTTGCAATAATCGTAACCCTCCAGGGTTAGAAATCATGGTGCATAAGAATTTGAAGTATCCAATTACATGTATAGCCAATTTCAGCCATTTCACTGTTTGTTCATACTGCGCTGTATGTAATAGGATGGAGGATTACCAAAAAGAACATATAGCGCCACAAGGCGCATCATCATGGCTAACTGGAGCTCTATCTAGTGTTGCAAGAACAAAAAGAAGGGCATGGGTGCCATTTAGGTAAGCAAATGTTTTGTCACTTTAGCATTGAATATTGATAGCAATGCAATGGTAATTGTCTACACAGAACTATCTATTGTTGCATCAAAAGAGTTGCTTACTGAAAAGGTATCCAGTGCATATTTCACTTTCAGCCTGAAATGCCCATTTTGCACCTACGGCACTAGATGATCTTATATTGCATCGTTATCACGTCCAGTCATGAAGTCATTAACAAGATGATTTGAATAACAAATTAAAATTAGTTAAAAGTAAAATTTACAAATTGTTCACAGCATGATCAGTTTGCTGCTATCCCAGGTTGGACTCCTCCATTGTATACAACGTGACCGACATACAGAGTCCACGTTTTTTTACTTCAGAAAATAAGAAGAAAACAATTCCAGTAATACACATGAAACAAATAATCAAAATAGTGCGTATTAAATGTTGGACAATTGAAAATGTTTGGTTGAAAAAAATTTAATCAAAACTTTCAAGTTAACTTGCATGATCTAATATTACATAATAAAGAATAAAACATAATAATAAATAGTAATAGGGAAACTCCGTTCAGACCGAGTTGACTTCGGACCGAGTTGACTTCGAACCAAGTTGACGGTACCCTGCATATTTACATTCAACAGACACTGCAGCTGACAAGTGACGTCCTACACAATCTTGCTCTAACCAGCCAGCCAGGGCTATGGTTTGTTGCCAAGTAATACAACTATCAAGTATCATAAGAATACAGGTTAGACACGAAATAATGTTAAAATGCTGACCTGTGTCGCCATGTTAAAGCAGTGTAACTCAAGATGCTTCTCGCGAAACAAGAATGATGTATTTAGATGAAAATTTCACAATTTCTTTGCTGTAGTACAAGTCCGACACCCCACACACTTTGCAACCGAACAATAAAAATCGTTTGATGACGTGTGCTGGTCATGTTATCATACACGTGACACACCACCTGGTACTAGTCAGGTGGTCGCAGTTATAAGTCAACAAACCAGTCAACGTGAAACGGGCGTTGTACTACAGTTCCAAAAATGATTATCCACCAGGTAACAAGCTAAACTTTAAAAATGATGTCAATGATATTTTTTCCCCAAACAAAGGAATAAAAACCAGAAGAAACTTTACATACATTTCTGAGAAAATCAGTTTATTTCATCTAGCAAGATCACATACTCATTTCAGTGAATTAAATTGCAAAGTTCTTGTGAAAATTCCAGGCCTAATAAATAGTATAGTACGGTATTAAAAAATAGTAGTATCATCCTGATTTCATTAGAGTAACAGAATTATGCAAAAAATGCTACTAGTAAATAATTTTTATATTAAAATATATATTTTCTGCAGGGAAATAAATTGATCAATATACTATTAATATAGACCTTATCGCCAATCCGCCTGGTTGATTTTTGCTGAATGGCCGAAACGCATTGTGGGAAGGAAAAGGGGCATACTGTGCTCCCTTTTCCTTCCCACAACACCTTTCGGCCATTCAGCAAAATCAACCCGGCGGATTGGCGATAAGGTCTATGCTCAAAGGTTTAATAAAAAGTATACCTATTTTATATAACAATTAATTATATTCAATCTCGGTAATATGCTCCTTTAATATATAATTAGAAAGAATAACAAGAATATCTTTTTCAAATTCAGTATGTGTACACATGGGAAATTCGACATAATATAAATAACAATGAGGGTACTACATAATGTGACTGCCCTTCACCATGATGTTAAACAGGAATGTAAATCTGTATCTTAGTTGACAGTGGTATAAGTGGTTTTCCATCTTTTCGGAAACTCTTTCTAAAATTAAAAGTCGATGGCATTTTCCCAGGGTCATTTGTGCCTGTGCCAACCCACGGTCAAGTGATGAGCTTTTGAAAATAATTATTTTAACTTTACTTCTTTGTAAACCCAGTGGGCTCTACACTTGCTCTGCTAAAAAACAATCCATTTTATTTATGCCATATTCATAAGTCCTATACTAGGGGTTTTCGCCATTACTGGGTGACAATATGCTTGAGTACGTGTGCAGGCTTTTACTTGCTTCATCCAGGTCATTTCAACAATCGCATAAACATCATTGGTCAAAGATGCCTTAGATGCATAAGGAACGATAAGGAGCCCTGCAGCACGGGTGTATTTGCATTGCAGTAAATGGGAGAAAACATCGGCACACAACAGCTGCAATGGATTGCTGTGCATAAATGTCACAAATTAGCAGCCATAATTTAAAAAATTGCAATTCTATACAATAAAATGTACAAAATTGAAGAAAGAGCTGGAAGAAGATTATTGCTTTTTTTACAATCGTTGACTGCTCTATGTTTCGACAACCCTAAGTTCTCATAACCCCTCATATTGTCTACACACTAAGGTTTGGGTTAGCGAAAGAACTAGTATTAATAAAATACATTAGGGGTGCCAGAACAAAGGGGTTTCGGAATATAAGGGTGGCAGGAACTTAGAGGTGTTGGAACTAGGGGTGTCAGAACATAGAGATGTTGGAACATTGGGGCATTGGAACTTAGGGGTGTCAAGAAAATCGGGGTGTCGGAACATAAGTGTGTAACCTTACAATTAAGAACTAACAATATTGTTGACAATCATATTTGAATTACTGTTATTTTGTTAAAACACATTAAGCCGTAATTTTATGGAAGGTAAACAATGGAAATACGTACAAACTTGATCATTTTGAGTGGTTAATTAACAAAGTATGGTTCCTTATCTCTGTGTAAATTTGCTGTGTTTTTGATAATAATAATAAT
>CM021530.1:19472411-19490106 GCA_010994315.2 Pisaster ochraceus
TTTGTGTCTTCTTTCACCGTACTTCATAAATCCCTGCATCCACCCGCTTCCCACAAAGCGTTCCGCATCTGAAACTTTACAATATGTTTGTTACGTGTTGACAACAATAAGCACATTCATAAATTAATTCGCATCAACATACACAGTTTGATGCTTAAGTTGCTATGAATTTAGTTATGTAATATCGAATGGTAATGTTTTTGTTGTTTACAATTAATACAATAATTATGTGGGAACATAAACTTTATAAAAATTTATTTTATTTCGTAAAGACACAGAAGTGATTTTTTTTTAAATCTAGTGAAGCACTGCTTGTCTGTTATTACTCCCTGATGTCTTCGCAGAGTAGGCAGCTTGTTTTATGTGTTTATCGTTGTATTCAAGCTCAACAGAGGGCAGTATACAGTTTTAATGGTCCAGTTTTGGTGGTACTCTTCAATACGTGATTGTGTAATGAGAACGGCGTCGCAGTTTTTCAAGTTCAAGATTTCAGAAAATATGGTTGAGTTTATATTTCCGTTAACACTACACCAACAAAAAGTGGAGCAAGATACATTTAGTACGAGGATCGGGAAGGTGTGTGCAAGCCCCTCATTTTAACGCACTGTGGGGCGCCCCTTAAATTGTAACCCCCTAAAACTGATCTTTACATACTTAACAATGTAATAAATTCCACGCTAGGGAAACTGACTGGATAACATTTAATTGGGGTGTTGAACTAAGAAAAATCGAGTACAGATACTTCCTCTTGTTAGAATTTGAGCATTACTTCATGATGGAATGACGAAAACAAACTTGTCTCAAGTTGGGTGTTCACACTCAAACAGGCTGTGTTTACCCAAACTGAGAGTTTGCTATACAGGCTTACGACGTTTGTTCGTTAATAATATGACCATGGTACAAGGTCTTGCATTTAAATCAGTGATATAATATGAAGAAAGGCCCATCCCAAAAATGTGTAAAGTGCACATTGCCCTTGCGCATTAACACTACGTTGGCAAAAATAATTGTGAGGAAACATCGCACCATTTTGTATGCTGGGCTGGGTGGCGTGACGCATACGCAAGTGTACGTCTTCATAGTAAACTACTTGACTCTGAGGCGTTTGAACGACGCGCAGAAGCAGACTTATGGCCATGCACATATCCTGTTCCCTATTTTGGGTGTCGAAACACAAACGAAATGACCCCCTGCCCCCCTCCCAAATGGTGGGAATGGATATGGACATACATCTTGGTGCGAAAAAACGAAGGCTGCAGTTCGGCTTTTTCCACTCGATATCTAGTAATGGGTTAAACTTTACGTATGTTCTGCGCCTGCAAGGGACCAATGGTGCGGTATACGCATGTGATAAAATTAGCCTAATTTCATGGGAAAGGCCAATTGAAGACGTGAAATAAGACGTATTCACATCCAGCAGGGTGCCGGCGGGGACTACAAACAGAAAATAGTAAAACCAAAATAACTAAAGCCTTTTTTGAAAGTTTACTCTGAAATACCTAGAATTTACACAATTTTAGGCCTGCAATTCTATCAGACTACGGGCCGATAGGGGTAACATCAAAACTGGCAAAAGCGAAACCAACGGTTTGTAATAAGTGCTAATATTAATAAGAAAATTTCAATTTGTTTATTCAACACTTACCACTTAACAAACACCCACTTCCTTCCATCCACAGAAACCAAATGAAAAGGGGCATGCGCACTTGTGTGAAACTTTCATAACTTTTCCGCCCTAGTTTATTTAACGGTCCCCCATAAATAGCGCCCCTTCGGGTTAGATTAATCTAGTTTAGTAGCCCAAACGCGCAGCCCTATCTTCTGACGTCACACTTATGGGTGAAGACAGGGGACCAGCACCTAGAGATTAGAGGACCAGTCTACCTCCTGCCCCATCCATCTGACCAATACGCCCTCTTGAGGGCGCCCTTCAAATTGCAAGTTGTTACATTTAAAATAATTATATCAACAAACAAGATACGCAGCAGCCTGGTTCAAGTCAAGATTGCAACTGCAAGCGAGACAACTAACTCCAGACAACAAGTTTAAAACACCTTAAAATTACACGGTAATTCGCTTTACGCCGCGGGGCCTAGGCTTATTTTTTGTAACGTGCAATAATATTGACCACGTGTTGAGTAGTCAGGACAGTGTCAGTGAGTCAGTCAGTAGTTACGGTAGTACTGAGTATAGGGCGAAAGCTGAAGAAGCTACTCCGACCATCCTTGTCCTCCATCATGATCATGCTCCGACTCATGCTCCTAATGCTATAGTATTATTGCTACTCTTCTTTCTACCTACTCTAGCATGACTAGTTTTATTGGTCCTTAATTTGAGATGAGAATAATACTGTACTATACTAATAGTATAAAGCAAGACTCGACGAAGTGTAAGTAGGCCTAGTTGAATTGGATAGTTGCAGAAAAGTGGGAGAGTGACTCAAATTTGTAGGTTTCCTCAACAATACAATGTTGTTGTTAAAATTTTATTGGTGAACCAGTGACAAAAATAACTGATAAAACCAATCAATTAATCTAATCCCTTACATTAAATACAAATTATCTTAAGTAAGGTAAACCCAGTGAAACCATCAGACCATGGATGGAGGTAGATCATGGTGAAACTCGGTAAAAACTAAATCCAGACCAAACATGCCGAAAGACAGAGAATAACAAGTAATTAAAAACACAGTGCGAAAGAAAGTTAGAGGTTAAACATCAAAACAGCTAGCAGCTTTAAAACCGAGTTCACAGCACTCAGCAGTAATACATTGAGCTGAAGCAGACAAAAACTCAGAAAATGAAGGTCGGGTAAGAACTATGTAATGGGAGAACACAAAAATGTGGAGCTTCCCTTGCCTTGCCAGGCTTCTATTTGAAGTAAATTACAGGGGTGACTTAAACCACACTACCAAGAGAAGCTTTATTAGAGGGTTCTTTGTTTACAATACGATGGATTTCTAGGAAGTTATTCAAGGGGTACTAGATAGCTTCAGGGGGGAATTCAGCAGTCATGGCAGTGGAAGGATAAGTGATAAACTCTAACCAAGCTCTAACATAAACACTAGCTTTTTCTACACTAGTACACTACCCTTGGATTACTACTACTATACTCTGTACTTATCATTTATAAATTAAATATATGACTAGTTTATTCATCAATTATGACAAAACTATTGGTATTATTGGTATAGGCTAATTGATCAGAAGTAACTAACACTAGACAACAATACACTGATTTAAACCAAAAAAAGTTACAGTTGTAAACACTCACAAGTGAGTTACAGTACTCTGCACAAAATTTAACATTAAGTAATGTAACATGAGTAGCGGTTCTCTACAATTCAAATCAAAGTACCATGTACAAAGTGACTGGAATTTTTCTTTTGTTTTCTGGAATATTATAAAACTAAATATTGGAAGCAGTGACAACAGTCAGATATTCCTGCCAATTAATGTAAAGAAAACGACACTGTTTCATTTTGATCGGGGTGAAATAAATTGTTCCATCTAATTCTTGTAAAATTACAAAAATAACCAAATTGAATGGGCTGACAAACATAACAATAACATTATTGTTAATCATCTATAAATGTTTTCATTCTTTTAATAACTCAAGTTCAATTCAAAGAATGATGGCATCTTAGAAACATTTAGTCAACGGTGGTGTTGTAAAATAAGACGGTTTTTGGTGTTTGTTGGAATTTACACCCCTGTTTCAGATTCCCTATGATGGTGAAAATCATAGTCTGCTGTCCCAACTGCTGGAGCTGTAAGGTCTGTGAAACAAATCACATTGGATTCAATTCCAGAATCAACTTGATCATGATCTGGCATCGGTGCATAGCCTGCCTGTAATCTGTTAACATTGAGTGCTGGACCCCACTCTGCTTGCGGTTTGGTAGCCATTTTTAAACGCTGCAAAAAGAATAACAAATTAATCTTAAAACGTAATCTGCAACATGTACTGTTGAAACTAAATTTAGTTTTTATAAAAGCTCCTAAGATTTAAAAAAATTTGGCTATCAGTTGACAGCTTTTCCCCCTAAAACAAATAGCAGTGCTATCTATTACTTAATAACACAATTGATAACTTACTTCAATGAGCGTTCCACTTTCACCAAGCAGGTAGTATATCCCATATGTCAATATGAAAATGATTGATAAGCTCACAAGACACCATCCTACTCCATCGGCCCAAGATGGAAAAGCATAATCTCCAACAACAGGGGAATGGTAATCAAAAAAAGCAAACACAATGATAAACTGTAGAAAGAAAGAAAAATCACATGAATGAAATAGGACTGTGACATTTTTAGCTTGTCCCACCTAACTACAAATAGACATTGGACTAAATTGACTGACATTTTAGAAAAAGTTAAACAAAACAGTCATTCAGCAGTCAAACACATATTTATTGATTCATTATTTGTTTGTGAATAGCAAGTGATACTACCTGTGAGTAAGTAAAATCAAGATGAATAAATTACACTGTACAGAAATGAGGCTTTTGATTATTAAAACAACATTATTTACCAGCAACACCAGCGGGCTAAAGAACATCCAACAGAGTCGCCAATAGAGTGAGGGAGTAAAGTTGAGCATTGAGTGGATATCTCTGGAAATTCGATTGACTCCTGGAAGCAAAGATCAGTGTATGGCAGATTACAGTTTTATGTTCCTACATTGTTACTCATATTCGTAACAATTGTTTGACTCTTTGGAGATAACATAATTACCACATTTCTTTTACTCACCATAAATGTGAGACACCACCAAAGTCTCGGTCATTGTTGTCACCATTGGTGAAAAGCCAGACATATACCAATCAAGAAGGGTCATTACGTAAATACCACCCTATGCAGAAAACAATATTCACAAGAATAAGCTTTTATCAAATTTTCTAAGGGGTACAAATTTGATAGGCTAGACCTAATATTGGTCCTTCAAAGCATTGTTGTTTGGTATGAGCAATTGTGATGGCATTCTGTCTTTATTCTTCTTAAAAAAAAAGAGTCCACACACAAGCTAAACACAGTTCATCCAAAGCCAATCTCATTGCTTAGCATTATCATTAAAAATTATGAGGTCTATAGATGTATTGGTTGATAGGGACTTGAGTCAGTGGTTGCAAAAATAACTTGAACATGCCAAGCTTTTCTTACTTGAGTAACAAGAGGTAAACCAATGACAAACATCGAACAGCATGTTCCTAGGATTATCAACCATTTCCAGCGCCTTGTCTGGGGCCATACTGCTGCTAACTCATCAGATATTGCCGTGATTAAAGTCTCCAAGCAAACAAACTGAAAAGGGAGCATATTTATCAACATTGAGGTTAAATTTTGTTAAAATATATTTTTAGCTTCACAAAGGAAAAATAAACTTTGAAAAGTACTAGGTCTATCCTTGTTTTCTTTTTATAATAATGCTGCCAAGACCACTGACCGGTGAATTTAAGAGATAGACGAACTGGAAACAGTTAAGGTCTGTTCTTTTATATTTACCTGACTGTCAAGTCCAAGGATAATGAGCATGAAGAAAAATAAGAAAGACCACAGCTGGGGGAGCCACATGCGACTCACTGCCTCGGGAAACACAACAAATGCCAAGCCATAACCTTCACATGAAAAACAAAACAGTAAAAGCACTGCTGAAAGTATAATTTCTTTGGGGAAATTATCCCCCCCCCCCCGTGTTTTGAGAGATAATAGGGGACTATTGTTCAATTTTCTTGTCACAAAAGTGACAATTACTTCAGAAGCTTAAAGTGAGGTCCACATTTCCACATTTCCAAGGTACATTTTCATAGAAAAGACTTTAATTGTAGATAACTAATGGGGTTTTTTCATAGTTTTCATGCCACAAAAAAAGATTTCTTTTCAATTTGCCATATCTGGTTTCCATTACATGTGGTTGTGGATTGTTGAAAAGACATACAGCAAATCAGACAGACACCTCATGCTGAAAAACATCATAATTATCTCAGAAACATGAAAACATGTATGCTCACTTTAAGCTTCCAGAAGTTAGATTTTCCAGATTGTTTCTTTTATCTATCATGCACACGAGTACATCAGGAAAATACTTACCAGCATCAACTACCTTTTCAACAGTTGTGTTAGAATCATGTGCCATGAAACCAACAATTGAGAACATGACAAAACCAGAGAATATACTGGTAAAGGTACATGAGATGCTGAACAGGAAGGCATCCCTGAATAATACACAAAGAAGGAAGTATCAAATCAAAAATTAATGAAGAAAAACTTCTTGTGTTCTTCTGTGGAACCATGGACAAAATACTAAAACTTTTTTGGGTAGCATGAGCAAACTCATCACTTCAAATGATAAAGAGGGATAAACAGATCGTTATCTGGAAATACAAGGTGATGGTTTTCTTTGGATGGATTTACCTGTAACAGTTGTTGTTGAATTTATTATAGCTTGCCAGTGTGTGCATACCTCCCCATCCTGGGCTGAAGGAGAGAAACACCTGATTGGCTGCAGCCTGCCACACCTGAAAGGAAAAACAGCTGGTACGATTTTGGTGTATTCAGACCAAAGCTTTGAAACACTAAATCAACACAATATTACAATTAACAACATACTTCCATGCTAAGTAGTTTAAGCTTTAAAACTTTGAAGTCCTTGAGATGCTTTCATAAATCTGGTACTTGTGCTTAATTTTGTCCTACCTTTGCTCTACCAAGAGATTTAAAGTCCGGTTTGATGAAGAACAAAATTCCTTGAAGAGACCCTTCTAGTGTCACTCCGCGAATTAAGAGAACAATGAGCAAAACATAAGGAAAGGTGGCTGTAAAGTAGACTGCCTGTTTGGAGAGAAATCCTAAAATTATTTTCAGATCACATTGTCAAACAATATCAAAGTACCTCTTGATCCCAAAACACAGCCTCTCAGATGTGTCTGTGTGCGGGTTGGTGAGCATCCAATACATAAGCTTTTGTGTCAATACCTTTTCATGGATATCATTCTGACAGAGTTGTCATAGCAGCCTTTTAGGAAAGATTGATTTTTTTCTCTCTTTTCATTATTTATTTATTTATTTTTTTGGTGGGGGGGGGGGGGGTAATATTGGTGCGTCACTTACTTTACCAGACGATTTTACTCCTTTAGAGATGCATATGTAGACAATGACCCAAGCAGCTGAAAAGGCCAAGAATAGTTGCCAACGAATAGATCCGAGGGAATGCAAACCATCAGATAGATCTAACACATGGAACCTGTATAATATCAATTCATAAAGGTTGGCTTACCAGAACATACAGAGGCGGGATTTTGGTTTAAATATTTTATGGTGTTGCTAAAAGATGACAATCATTCAATGAAGCGAAGAAACCTATTACCTCTTATTAAGATGCATAATGTTTTTCCATGGTACTAATCATCATGCAATTGAGGGTGGGTTTTTTATATGACTTGTGTACACATTAATTCTGAAATTATTAAAAGAGGCACCTTTGGGCATGTTTAAATCATGAAGACATTTAAATCCCATCCTTAGTTAACCTGTATACATTAATTAAGTGTCTTAAATGCACAAGTAATCAAACAAAATAACGTTTTACTTCCAATATTCTTCTGTGGCTCGTGCTCGCTTTCCTGTGTAATTTCCTGCAGTGGTGAAGTTCGCCACAGTAGATAGTGATGGCGATATAAATGTTTCATTCATTGGGTATAAAGAGCCATTTGAAGTGTCAAAATACTCTTTTTGAAAATTTCCAAAAAACTTCGTCTCATAGCAGTTGTCTGTGTTCCACTCATGGTCACACCCAACCCAGGGTTGAGGATTGAAGAAGGACACGACCATGTAATAAATGCAATATGCAAGTACGAGGTTGTAGTAAAGACAAAAGCCTGCTGACAAAAAAGCCATGGCAAATCCCGCTCCTGCATAAAACCATAAGTATATTTGAACAGTAAAAGATCAAATAAAATGGGATGACAGAAATTGGAAATGGACCAGGGTGGAGGTTTTGTGAGATGGGTGGAGGGGAAAAAATGAATTTGTAAGTTAATAAAGCTGGTTAAATATTTGTGTCTTATTGCTCTTTTTAAAAACAAAATCTAACTCTTGACTACCTGTTAACCTGCGGCCAATTCAGACTTTCACTTGGGGGGGGTGGGGGCAAGTACATATTTTGGGGGGCTATATACAACTGGTTAACAACTAACTAATCTGTTTACAGACAGTTAAAGAGGATAATATTTATAGAAAGTAATCACTTGTAGTTATACTAGAGAGAGACTGCAATACCTTTGAATAGTTTGCAGTAGTTCCAAACACTGATGCATCCAAGGCTGGAAAACTGACCAAGACATAGCTCCAGGAATATTATTGGTAATGCCACCAGTCCGATCATGATGAAATAAGGAATCAGAAATGCACCTTGTAAAACAATTGAAATAGCATTAAGTGACTGAATAAAGGCCTGGATCACTGTCAACTGTATAGTTGGACAGAAAATCACAACAGATGACCTATTCGGGTATCTGTCTTTCACTCCCTTTCACCCAATACATGTTATTTGGATCCTTTATGAAGCCTTGCTATGTGTGATAAAGAACTTACAAAGTTTGAAATGTTTATAAGTACAGTCGGTTGAAATAAAAAATAAAATAAGACAAAAAACAACATTTTGTACATCTCACCTCCACCATTTTCGTAGCATAAATATGGAAACCTCCAGACATTGCCAAGGCCAATGGAATAACCCATTACAGACAGGATGAACTCGAAGCGTCCTCCCCATGTTTCCCTCTTGGGAATCGCTTCATCTGCTGAGCCGGCATCCTGCTTACTTAAATCCTTGTCGTTTAGAGGAATGGCCGGGGTCCTCTCTGTGACATTGTTCTGGTTAGAGTGAATGTTTGTGCCCTCTTCCTCAGTTGTTTGCATTGAAGAGTACATCTTGAAGCACGAGGCCTGCTGATAGGAAACTATGGTATTCTAGATCTAAAAGTTAACCTTGGCCACAGTGGGCCATTAACAAAAGTGTTTACACCCAGCTATTCTGTGTCGCTTCCACTTGATCCAAAGAGTCAAGTCCAGCTGCAATTACCTACCTACAGCAATAACATTTACCCCCAACTTCATTCTTGCACAAATGGTAAAAATTTCATGACGTTCATTTGTAGCCACAATGGAACCAGAGCGTTATCTTCCATTCATCAAGAGTAAAGGCATTGAGGTAAAAGGTGACCTTTATACTTGCTCTTCCCTACTTGATAATCTGACCCACTGTTATAAGCAAACTAGATTGTGCCTATATTAAAGTCTATTATATTAAAGTAACTCAAAGACTCATTAACACAAACTATTTGATGATTGTTGAAGTCGGGCAGCTAACAACTAATCAATTCTGGACGAGATAAATGGGAAAGTTAAAACACAACTTTATTGTGTTTTGCCAAACAATATTCAAGTAGGCCCAGAATGTTGTACAAAATAAGTTTATGGTATTACTTTTCTAATATTTACCTGAAGGGCAGTATTTAAGTGAAACCATGTCAAATTTGATATAGTGGGCATAAGTTGTCTTCACAAGTCTGTTTCGCAAAAATAGAATTTTGTTTTTTGGGGTCCTCTATTTACTGAATCTTTAACTGTTATCACTCTTTATTTGCTGATTATCTGGGCATGTGGGGCCAAACAATGTCATAGTCCCAAATTGCAAGAATAATTGAAAGAAGGGGGTCAATTACATTTACTCTAAAGTTCAGACAGATTTTTCAACTTACAAGTCAGGCAACCACGCACATTCAAACTTACTTACTACAAACTTTACTTTTTCAATTGGCCAAGAGGCACAGGCAAGAGGGATGGAGATAACGAAAACTGTTGAACATTTATAGGCGGTAAAAGCGTTTTTAAAAGCAACCATGATTTACAGGTTTCTGAAGATGCACTTACAACAAAAGACTACTAACTTAACAATATGAAAATGCTTACATGTACATTGTAATTCCATGTAACTCAGTCTGACACCTTTTTTTTTGTTCACACACAATCTTTTATTCCAATAACAAAAGAATACACATAATACAACACATTGTACCCTATTTTGACAAACACATAGTCAAAACTGGTCTTAAAAGGTGACCACTTTTCTACATCATCAATCAATGTGAAACTTTTGAGATGAGGCTTTTTCCACTATTCTCATCGACGAGAAAAATGGAAAAGGCCCATTCAGTGGGATGCCTGCTATCATCTCAAAAGTGTCCCATTACTTGTCATGTTACTCTTAATAGTGCTTATTAAACTTCAAAACTACGGAAATATATCTTTATACGGTAAAAAATTCATACATAGGAGGAAAAAGTATTGAGTGTAAGTATATTAACGTGATGACTATCTGCATGTATACAAAACCGGGAGATGGAATGAGGGTTTGGTTCCTATTTTTCAAAGCAGGTAAAACTTATGCCCACCCCTCCCCCCCCCCCAACCACCAAACATCAATGTACAGCAAGTCAACCATGCTGATTACTCTTTTTACAGTGAGAAACTATCTTTCACTGGAAAATTGACTCATCACTTATACAATTTCATCGGTTTAAAAAAGGGAGCAACTTTCAGACAAAAGGGTATACTTATACTTTAGTAACATGTATCACAATTACATGTATACAGCAGTTATAGGTTGTATGGCCTTTGACTGGCACCTCCGAACACGATGATAGAATTGAAAAATAGGGAGACTACCAACATTGGGCCTAGATAGCTCTAGTCTTTGTCCAACCCACAATTATGGATGGTTAGATCAGCTTACAGCTTACACAACTGAGAGCTCAATGCACATGTATAACCAATGACTTCATCCATGTCAACTATTCAGACATTGTAACCCTACCATATTCTGCTATCATGTTGAGTTGACTTAACATCCATAGCTACGTAAACAATGTACACATAAATAATAATAAACAACAAATAAACAACAAAATGAGTTGGGTTATTTCATTTTAAGAATAAATGAATAAAGTCCTGTCCATTGTTTACATGTATGTAAAATTATTTAAGTTATATCCACAGCACCATATCATCATATAACTATAAATAATAACAAAATGTAAAAACTACAGCATAAAATAACATCTAACTTGGGTTAAAAATATTGACACAAATATAAAGTACCAATCACTTTAGAAAAACAGCAAAACTGCTACTTAGAGGGGAGTATTACATACTCTATAGGAATATAAACATGTCAATTTGTCAGCAAATTTAGCTAGGTTTAAGACAATGCATACAAACTTCCTGCTTCAGCTCGTCTAATAAAACAAAACAATTATTGCAAAAACAGCCAGATAATAAAATGGTCTATAAAGATTAATAATAACCAAAATGGCAACTCATGCAGCATCAGCTCATTATGATGTATGATTGATACTAAAGAACTAGTCAAAAATGGATTGAAACATTTTCATTTCTTCTGTAAGTATTCTGTTATGTAATCAGTTATGTGTATTGTGGTGAATATGTATTTTGCATTTATCATGGGGGAATGTTTGATATTGATCAGTTATTATTACCTCTGTACAATGAATAAAAACAACAGTATATTGACATTCCATTTTACTTTTAAGTTCAGAATGGTGTTGGCAGTGTTGAGAATCTTTATAGAAGATAATATTTCTTTCAAAAGTTTGGCTCATTAACAGACCATCTTTTAATCTTACATTGCTGCGTTCCATAAAAGCACTCAAACTTCAAACTGATCAAACAATAAGAACTCAAATCACTTTACCATAGACGGGTTTAAATTGTTGGAAGGAAAGTTTATGAAGATGATGTTTTTTACCTAAATAGACAGTCCATTTCAACCAAACTAATATCATTGCTAGTGATAAACCATAATAGAAAATGTGCCCGTCTAGAAAACGACTTGTAAAAGATTCAGCTCATTTCATAATAGCATCTAACAAGGAAAACAAGTAAATGCTTGAACACAGTCAACAGTGAAAGTCTCCCGATGAAATCATACTGACACAAAAGTACAATTAACAATTCATGCAAAACATGATTAGGTCATGCACGACTTAGCATCGAGTAAACAGGATGTTTATTACTGTTTCTCAAAAATATTATATAAGAGCCAGTTACTGCACTATACAGCCAAGCTTTCTCTTCTCTTTTGGGGTTTCAATAATTTGAAAAAAAGTAGAAACAACAAAGTGTACAGTTTGTTACTACTCCCAAGAGAAAGTGATTTCAAGGCAATAAGACCCAGAATGGCATCCATGTGACTCTATAGCACTGATGTTAAAACTCTATAAAAAAAGTCTACCTTCTTCAATCAGTGGACCAAACCCACTGGGTAATAAGTTGCATTTAGATTGCATTTTTTAAACGTATAAATAATCCAGTACAGCCCAGCAAACATGTTTGACACACAAAATCGACAACTGTGCTCTGCAAGCTGCCTGCCCAGTGCCCATCATACAAACAACACATGGTTTAAAAGTGATACATAAATCATTGTTTTGCAATACACGCCTTCAACAAATATTCTTCAAAATTAAAATACACTGGTAAAAAAAGTGAGTTGCATTTTCGCTTAATTAATGACAGCAGACACACATTCATTTTGTTGCTTGTAATTAAATAGCACTTTTTCAGATGATCGAATATTTTTCTATTTAGAATATGAACTTTGAAACACAAACAAATAAAAGAAATATGAATCTGAACATGGAATGATAGAATGACTATAATAATGAACAGCACCTTAATAGAACACCAGTTTCCTAATAACTGATAGAATGTATTGCCCAAAATATCCCTCACACTACAGAGGTGACAAAATTACATAATTAAAAACCCTACAAATATCTTAAGTATACAAAATACACACAAAATATTTGCATAAACACTGTATAACAAAACTCCAACTTAATTTGCGCATTCAGTACATCATTATAAATGATAACGTAATCGCTTGTAACCATTGCCTGAAAATATTTTCACTAACATTTTCAGGCACTTACAAACATGTAGACCCTGTTTAAAATGGAATCCTCTGTCAATATTTTCAAATAATACTGGTGTTGAATCATTTCAGAAAACAATAACAAAACTGTGAACAGCAATTACAACATTTGTATTTAGAATCCTAGCCCTTATATCTAAGAACACTCAATTCATTACTATGTAATTTTTATTCCACATCCAGATCAAGTGGCCGTTGGCTGCAATGACAATCTTGTAGCATTATGACCATAGCCACTGCCGAAACCTTTAACTCAGATAGCGCTTAACATAGTTTTGTGCTCATATGGTCCAAACCTGTACCTTTTCAGCAATGACACACCAGTTTGCATGGTCATAGTAGTGACGTATAATATGAAGACTATCAACATGTTGTTCAATAAGTTCAGCTAATTCCCCTTCACGAAATACATGGTAGTAACGTAGATAAAGTGAGGGGTCATTCTTTTTTAATGGAATACTAAGTTTAGGGGAAGTTTTAAGGACTTTTTTGTCTTCCGATGAAATGCTATTTTGAGTTGGAGTACATGCATCTTTGGTTGAATTAAGCTCATCATCCTGTCTGTTGCCATTAAGCCTTGTATCATGCAACGAATTCAATTCCAGTTGTTCAGTGAGCTTTGATTTTACAGTGTTTGGTTCCTGGTCATTTGTTACTTGCTCTAAGGTACAAGTTGCAACACTGCCATTGCATTGAGAAGAATTTTGAGTTGATGTGGGAACTACAATTGATGCAGTGTTATTGCAATTAGCATCCCCTTCACATAAAACTGATCTCTGACCATCCTCATTTGTGATGTGTGCAAATGAATCCTGGATGCAATTGGAATCGCTCAGTGTTCTGTTATGATTCTTGGACGGATTATCAGGAAAGGTACAAGTTGGGTTATTTTCAGTTTGTTCAGCAGTCTTGATATGAAAACTTTGGTCCGAGTTTTTCATCTCAACAGGGTAGGCAGTGAGGCTATCATCAGAGGAGGAGACAGATTCCACTGAAGAATCTCTCTCTCTGCTGACACCCATGTGTGGCAAATGTCGCAAAGGGCGGGATTTATGGTAAGCCTCCCCCTGGGCTGTCACACAGTTCATCCCAATGATGGGCTGAATGGTTTGGAGTGGCTTGATCTGAATTGAGGTAATTGAGTTGTAGATCTTAGCATCACATACAGAAGGTTGGGTCTGCTGAATACCTTCTAGTTTACCTTCTTTGTTGGCTGAGTAGCCATTCTGCACTGAAGTTATGTCGTTATTTACAGAAGGTGGTGTATCTACAGTTAATTTCTGAAAAATATCATCTATTGCACAATTACTTGAATTTTCCTGAGAGTAGCAGTTTGGAACACTTTTATGGCCATTACATTTTAAGTAAACCTCTTTGTCTACAAGTCCATTAATTTCTGGATCACAAAATATAACACTTTTCCCAAAGGTGGACATCTCAAGTCCCTTACCTTTGACTTCTTTTGGAGACTGTTTCTCTATTTCAAGGCTACTTTGCCTTGATATTGCACGCAGAATCTGAGTTGCAGTCGATGTCAAACTTTCAAGCAAAGAAGAGGATTCTTCCACTGTTTCCCTGTGTTCCTTTCCTTCAATAGATAACATTCTTGGAAGAGTCCCGTTTGCTTTCTTTGGGCCAGTTTGTTTAGAAACCGAGTGGTGGGATTTGATATTGGTGATGTCATTGACAAACAGGTCTTTGCAAGTGATGTGATCCTCCTCAGTACTGATGTTGAGGAAGACCTCATCAACAGAGTCGGAACGTGTCGGGAGGAGCAACCTCTTAAAGTGACTCTTCTCTGCATAGGTGATTGGGTCATAACCCTGATCAGAATTTGTCCTTAGGAGGGGATTTCTGGTATGTTTGGTGCCTGGCTTGCTCAATCCATTCACAATTTCAGTTGAACTCTGGCTAGGTATAAATGGCTGTCTTCTGAGACTAGAATGAGAGATACTATAAGTGTTACCCGCTGAAGTGGGGAAGCTCTGCATCGTCAACTTATGCGATGACTTTTTCCCAACATCATACTCCACAGAGGAGCCATTGCTGGTAGAAACATTTGGAAGAAATTTTCTTGATCGTTCTGAAAAGAGAAGTACACAGTTCAAAATTAATAAAATAACTACTAGTTGGGCAATTGCCTTGAACTACCAAAGTAATCACTTTGAAATTTTGGATTAAGTAAATGTGCAGCTTCAACTTTCAGGTCTTATTTTGTGGATTCGTACAGTCTAGCCATTTACCACCATAGGTATTTGTCCAGAGCTGTCAAAATACTTGGTTTTACATGTAGTTAAACCAAGAACAGCCTTTGAGACAAGAAACATTTTGTTTTGGATAATTAGACAACAAAATTGAACCTGGTACTTTTACTTTATTTGACTTCCATTGCAATAAATGTGACTTTTTTGTTTTACTTGCCTTTGTTTTTTAGATTCCTTGGTTGCAAATGCCATGGAACCAAAACATCTTGAGCATGAAACTGTGGGAAGGAAAAAAAACTGTTAATACAAACAATAATATCCTAAGGATCACAAACAGATCGCCTTTGTTCATGACTTAAGCACTTGATAATTACCCATGGGTACATTGTGTCTTTACATTTTAAAAGTGGGTGTCAAGCTCCCAGGCAGGAAACCGGAAAGTTGACGAGATGTGCACATAGCATAAAGTCACTCAAAGAAAATAGCTGATGTGTGAATGTGAAAACAAGACGAGCAAGAAACTTAAAAAACTTTATAGACATCATTTTACACATTAAGGAAAAATCAATTAAGCTTGAAAGATTTGAAAACAATTTACCATACCAAACTCCCACAAAATTATTTCACCTCTTGGTTTACCAAAAGAACAATTTTGACAGGTAAGGCTGGTAAAGTGAAAGCAATCTGGCTTTAGTTTTTAAATTTGCATGTAATCTCACCCTGCTTGTTTATGTTTTAATATATACATAATCCATCTCTCCACCACCATCCTGCTATTCGTTAACAGATTCTCTGTAGTCCAATAAACTAAATGGATGGTAAAGTACACTGACCTTTCTTAGTTTCTGTTCCATTGCCCAAACGTAAATCATGATCTGTCCACCAGGACGACATATCCTTGCTAGTTCATTCAATGCTTGAGCTCGTCGTTCTGTAGTCGCAAAGTGATGGATGACAGCAATGGAGATAACAGCATCAAAGCTGTTGTCTCGATAAGGAAGACGAATGTTGTCACATACCATGGCCTCATGGTCAGCACAATGGGCAATGTTGACCAGGGTTGAACAACAATCGGATCCAATCTTGTAAATCTGTTTATTGATTCCGAGGTATTTCCCACTGCCACAGCCTGAAAAAAAGAGACAAAAGACTGAGTTTTGCATGCAAATTTGTCTCAATGAGGTAAAATATTTAGTGGTGTTTATGTATGGATAGCTTACGCAAATATCTACCCAAACTTTTTATTTTGTGGCGTGCACAGACATGCACCTACCACACTACATTTTATTTCACCTGTACAAAGAGGGACACCAGGTTTAGGAAAACATGCCTTGTAATATCACTTTCCTGTTGTTGTACAAATGTCACCATTGTTTGTCATTGTATTTGGCTCAATGGGAGGTAAGTCCGAGCATTCCAAGATTCCATTATACCATGGCAGATTTTCAGCAATGGCTCATGGCCGAGGTTCTGCAAATCTCAGTGAGTGCCTTCTCAATTTTCTCACATGACAACATCAAGTCCCAGTGCTAATTATGAGAACCTTTGTCAAGTCACGGTTTCATTATGGCAGTGATACTTTCAAAGGAAAACAATTACTCAAGAGGCTCCAAAAAGTATTTTAAAAATAATATCCCGCGTGGGCACAGACATTTTTTTCAGAATACCGACCTAAAGTGGTTAAACAGATGTTAAGAGACGAAAACAACACCAATAGTTTGTTACTAAGTTTGTAAGTTTGTTGCTATAGTTTGTTTGCTAATCAAAGAGATGAGAATGAAAGCTTTCAAATTACTACCAGTTTAGGGCCCATAAACATGCACTATAAACATTTCTATAAACATGCAAGAGACATCAAATCTGCCCACTGACATCATGGTGAATGTTTTGGCTGTCTGCACTTTTAATGCCATTTCACTATTTCCCAGAAATACCTGATTTTGTGATATGGGGCATTGCGTTGTCTTTGCATCCCTTTTTGATTGTCGTTTACTTACTGCAAGTATCTTGTGTAGATCTATTCGTCAGTAGTGTTATATTGTCCAAATATAGCTCGTCATGTAAGATACGCTACAATTATGTAGAACACAACAACTCATGTTCTACATGATTGTAACTTATCTTTCATTTGATCTGCCCAATCATCCCAAGAAGTTTTGTTCATGTAAAAAGTGTTCAAGTGGTTTAATATCAACAAGAGTACAGAATCAAAGGAACTAATCTTTTAATGTCACATTGTCAGACATGTGCATATAGTACGTATGTAATTGCAAAGTATAGTACTGTTCATTCAAAACAAAATTTTGAGCAGGAGCCACTGAATGTTATTCTTCATGTGCGAACAGTTTGATGGACATGGAAGCAAACCCATAATTATTTGCTACAGTAAATGCACACAAAGTTATGGTGTCATATCTATGAATGTGCAGTATATCTTAGCAAATATGCATTTCACCTCACAAGCTCACTGCCACC
>CM021530.1:19490116-19500821 GCA_010994315.2 Pisaster ochraceus
CTTTCCTAGACATGTACATGTATGTCCCCCAAGGGGATTTCTGTTTTCATCAGAAGATCTCAGAATAAAGAGAATCTGCTTCACTAATCCACCTCTAGCTCTCAGAGAGGAAGATGATGATGACTTGATGATCAGGCAGGTCTATGCATGTTCCTTCAGACAGCAAATTACTCCTTTGGTAAGTGCATTATTGCACACACGAGCAAACGTCTACTTTCAGGGACTGTGTTGAGATGAGTGAAGATTGTAAATTGCCGCTGTTGTGAATCACCAGTGACCTTTTCTTTAAATCGATACTTTTTCTGCTAGATTGGTTGAGATGAGATTGAGCAAATTTAACGTCATTAGCATGTACTTTCCAGGTTTGCCGATTCTGGAATCGTACTTCTGCCAATGAATTTGAAATAACCTCTCCATTACCATGGTTGGCACTTTTCCCCCAAACTTTATTTATGGTTTCTCTTCGTCCAATAGGTGTTTGTTTTATTTTTCTTGATTTGCAAATGAGTTCCTATATTATCAACAACAGCAAATAATAAAAGGCAAATTTTTTTTTTATAGGTATGGTCTACTTGAACTATACATTCAAGCAATTCCTGTATTGGTATTATGAAATACAAGTGTATTGCAGATTAAGTAATTTTATATTTTCTGGATTTGTACACTGATTTAACAGTTTGATCCTGTGAAATCAATACAACAAATACTGTTTCACTTATTTTTTTCATTATTTTAAAAGTCAAGTAAAATGTTTTGAGTCTGGTCTTTCAACATGAAAAAAGCAAAAAACTGAAATTTGCCATGTTTAAATCTAAATGTCTGTGCACAGTGGACTATATCTGAGTAAGAAATGACCTTACTAGCAGGCAAAAATTTGTAAATTCTATTAAATCAGCATCAGTAAATGGAGCAATTACAACACTTAGGAGTATCAATGGAAATATAATGTTCCGTACACGATATACTTGCGTGTCATTTTCATTATGCTGTAATCCATACATGTTAAACATGTGCAACCCAGCCCTGTCAAGAGGCCATCTCTCCACAAAAATGGGGTGACAAATTTATCAGACGGAAATGAATTATTTAAAGTTAATGAGAGGAAGGATAGCAGCTAACAAAAATCAGACATACACAGTTAGATTGAGTTCCAGTTGCTATGACGAGACGTCATTATCCAATCTAAGATGACTTACATAGCAGTGGAAACCCTATAGACAATACTCGTCTTGAAATTATGACGCTGGTAAATTTGTTGTTTCTGTGCTCTCTCTCTATTAAGTACAAGAATTGATTTTGGTTGAAAGCATTTCAAGGGTGGCTGTGTTCAAAGTGTGTACTCATCTACCATAAGACTTAATTAGATTGTGGCTGCTGGTGAATGTTTTCCAAGCAAGACCTTGCATGATACATGGCATCATCTTCCAAACCCAATTAAAAAATTGTGCCTTGCTTGTTTAGATTTATGTAGCTATTTAATTTTTGTCAGGGAAAAACTGCACCACACATGTAAATGATGCGGAGTCATTTATTTTCAGAATTGAATTTAATCAATTGAATATCATCATATGACTTTACAAGAAATCAGCTGAATGAAAAGGTTTTTGTGATTGATGCATCATAAACTTCATTGTCTTTGTATGCATCAAAAATAATGATTGGGGTTTTTTAAAACAGAGGATAAATGTTTTGCTAGAGATGAAAATGACAGCAACACCCATATGATGAACACTGATACTCTCTGTAATTCCCACTGGACTAAGCCGCAATCAAATGCAACAACAGTAGAGTGTAGATCAGTTACAAAAATGTAGACGCAAACGGAAATGTGACAACTTAGCTTCCCAAAGCAAGTCATACAAAGAAACCGTTTCTTAGAAAAGCAAGACAATGCCTTTTAAGCTATATTTATATTGATGAAGAAACACTTTTCAACTCAAGAAGGGATCATATGACTAACATGACCTTATGCTGAGATGGACAGAATGGAGAATTATCACAAGTATTCATTTTAATTCACTTGAAAATGAATTTTTGAGAAATGGTGATAGAGTTGCTGAATTTGATCTTGAAAAAAATAATTTAATAACAAAATGAATTTTAAGTGATAGTAAATGGAAGGAGCCCCTTAATTATAAATTGTGTTTGGAATGAAAGCAATATTATTCAGGGTCATCTAATGTCAATATCCACTCTGCTGCTGTTTATAAACATTATTTTCTGATAGGACAATTTCGAAGCGAGCATTAATTAATTAACACTAAGAGGAGTACTGAGTGAGTGTGGATTGAGTAGGCCTAACTGTCTAAAAAAATTATATTTAAAAACTGCACAATATGCATAAAAATCTAGCAAAATTCTCATTGGACCAATGCTTCCTATAGATTTAATGCACTAAATGATTTAAGATGCAAGACAACTTCATTTTGACATTTTTGGACTGTGCGAACAAAAAGTTAAATGTTTCTGATAAATACAGTTCAGACTCAGGAACTTGTAAAACTCAGAGGGCTGGGAAAAACCTTCAAAGACAAAAAAATCATACAGCCTAAACGTTGCATCGTCTAGAAATCTTTGTAAAAATACAAGCGTCACTCTAGTGATTCTCTCATCCGTTTCTTTTGAAAACACGAAATATAATAAATCTACACAGAAATATAATAAATCAAGGGTAAACAACTCTGTGTCAACTCATCCATTATCTCTGTCTACAGATTCGGTCTAATGCACACTCTCCGTTTGTCACAAAAACATATTTTAGATGGTACCTCTATCACACTGAAAGTAAATGTTAAGCAATGTAAATAACAGGGATGTGATAAACCTGAATTCTGAGCGCAAAGCCCAAAAGCATGCGAGCTCGAAAACTTGCGAGCATGAAGCCCAATATTAACATTTATCCTTGGTTTTAAAAGCCATACTCTGCAATCTGGGGCGTTATTATATTGTTTTATCTTCATTTTTTATTAATTTGATCTTTAAAAAAAAAAATTTGGGGGGGAGGGCAAAACAAAACCGGAATTTCTTTTTTTGAGGGCAAAAAAACAAACGGAATTCCGGTTAAAAACGGAGAAATCACATCCCTGAAATAAGCGTAATTTACTTTGGAACTGATACTTGTGTGTGCTCACATAATGAGAGTAATATTGATGACTTTGACCGACTTTCAGTTGCCTGATATTAAACATTGTATCCATACTAATGACAAATCCAATCGAAATGCATCTCTTCTTGTCATCAGAAGAAATTAGTTAAATATATGACCAACTTCTTGATAAAGTTACATTGTACAATGATTCCTCAGTAATTACTCAGTTGCAAAAGCCATTATCTGAAAAATTTCAATAAAAGTACAAATTGAAAAATGTTCATAGTAAAAAATTATGATGATTAAGCTGGTTTTTTTTCTTCATTTCCATAGGAGGGTATACCTGGATTTGGTAGGGGGCACTAGGGGCAGCCTTAGCTCTTGCTCAACATTTTGCTGTCACCTACCCACATCTGCTACAATGCTTCCCGGCTCTAAGCCCAATAGGAACTCCTTCACTCTGGGCCATGCTTTGTAGCGTGCATCACTGAAGTGAGGAGCAATCCGTTCATATACATCATGGACATGTTGTTTCTCTAATGCGATAGATTGGCTCTTGCGATCCATGGGGTACCTTGGGCAAGTCAGCCGATACCTCAACAACTCTTAATGTTCACTCATCCAACCACTGACGGTACCCTGTAGACATCAATGAAGAAAAGTTGTGACCTGCACATTTATATGTGATACAATTGAGTCAGTAAATATTTGATCAGCAGTTTTTGACGAGCAATTGCAATCAATACCAAATATGTTGCCAAAGAAGTTGTCAATTATTATGTAGACACTGACAAGTAATGTATGAAAGATTATCCAGTGGACTGGGACTTAAACTTTACAATTATTGCCTCTTGTTTACATCATAGGTCAGTTGCTTTTCTTACTCTGAAACCTTTCTCTGAAAAAATCTAAGAAAAAACTACATGTAAGATCCCTTCCTTGCTTTTATAGAAGCAGTATTCACCTCAGTTAGTGTCCAAGAGGATTAAATTACAAAAAGAAAACAGAAAAATTTACTTACAAATAATACACAGCCTTTGTAATTGATAATTACAATACAATGATAAAGACATCTTGCAAACAAGCTCATTTAATGTAATAGAAATGTTCCAGTTTCTTTAGTTTCTAACTCAAAAGCTGTAACAAACACTTCCCTTTTGTCAACATCTGAACAGGGATCAGTTCTGGGGAAAATCCACAAGACTGACAGGTAAGCGTAACTGCAGAGCTTGTTGTAGCTCAAAATGTTTACTGGACCAAAAATGGTCCTAACAAAATATAATTAAAATGAGCAAAAACTTCCTGACAGTGCTGAACATGCATTCACCATGTTTTATTGTTTTATTTTGTTTTTTGAACAAGCAGTAAGGCATGTAAACTGTAAGATATGTTTTATTTCATCATGCTTTTATTGGTATTATTAAGTATACTTCAGTACTCAGCAGAATTAAAAGGTATTTATCAGACATTTGAACATAATTTGTTTCTATTCCAGATATCACACAGTGAGCACGGCGAGGTACTATTATTCAGTTGAAAAACACAAGACTGCCGGACTTGTCCGGTCATGAGTTTACTGGCCCAACACTAAAATCACTGGTCTCATGCCTGTGGTCCAGTGTAAAATTCGAGCTCCGATTATAGATTAGATTACACTGATGAACATGAAAGGAGTGACATTGTATGCCCTACACTGAAGGGGTCACTCTGATTCCAAGTGTTTCAATCCGATAGAATTGAAATAATCCACAAACATAGAGTTAGCATAAAGTTAGTCCATTAAACTCCATCATACATGTACATGATTTAGACATTGGCATTTTGATTAATGGTTGAACAGTTGCAGGTAGTGTAGGCACAGAGATCCTCTGTCGAGCTCAAGCTGCTGTTGTCTAGGCAGATGTTCCTTTGTCACCACATACAGCTGTTACAGTACACGCCATTGCGCCTCAGATTTATAAACCAAATAATTATCTACTGCTGTGGTAGACTGAGCTAGTCAAATCAGGTACACAACTTAATCAATAAATACAATTGTGGTTTATTGCTCAATAAATACAAGTATACACTTTATGCAAGAACAACCTGACAATTTTTGTGTGTGAATATTTAGCAAATCTGTACTAGAAAAAGATAACCTGTCATAATTCCATGTTTTTTAACATTTTTTTTTATTGATTTGTTCTTGATGGGGTTTACTGTTTTTTTAAATAGTTTTGATCGAAATCCTTTGAAACAAGGTGCTAAAAACACGATAATTTTAACAACTGTTTCTTTCCAACCATCAACTCTAAAACATTTCAAGTAAACAAAACTGACTTATATGATGTGAGGAAAATATGATACATTTGGTACCACAACACACATACTTTCAGGGTTTTTCCCTAATAACAAATGAAGATGCAACGTATTAATGTGTTACCACAAACAATATGGTGCCTATGACTGAGTTCTGCATGAAGGGTCAAGCTAGGGGTTGACAGTGTACAAAGGTCAGTTGACTTGGTTTGTTGGTCACTCAATGTCAATTAATTAGAACATAATCAACATTGACCCTTTGCAGACCAATCAATTATCACAACTGTCTACTATTTAAGGGGTCATATCCCAGTAAAATAACACCAATAGGTTTGACAGTGTGAACCAGAGCAGGTAATGCCTTTTCAGGTAGTACAATTTTGCCTTGCTTTTTGAGAAGCCAACTTATCCCAGTATCTCTTGCCTTGTAGTTTCAAAGATAACAGCACTGTTGCAGTGTTAAAACAGTTACCACTTTCAACTAACTACACCCACCATGCTTTTTTGCCAATATCGTTTATCATGAATATTGCCGCTACTTAAGTTACTTTTCCTCTAAACAAAAACACAATGTGTGGTTGTGTGAAACTTTCAGCCAAGTCACTTTCCAATGTAACCACACTGTATACTACCACGGGGATTCACTACCACTACCATTGCTAAGAGTTCAGCTAACAACTTTTAAAATCAACAATAAAAGAAGCATGCATAATGCTCTTCTTTTAAATTCCCTGCCCCAACCTATGTACCTTGAAAAGGCCACCAGAGGTTTTGTTGTTGCTAATGCTATTGTCCTGGGTCAAGGATACATGAAAAAGTCCTGGCTGTGCATAGCTTTGAATAGTACTGTTCACTTCCAGCTCAATGTTGTAAAAGTTGACCAAAGTTCAGATAAATTTTGTTCATTGAAATGTCAAATAAAGTAGATTCACATCTTTGTTTGACATTTCAATGTACAAAAGTTGTGTTTACTACCAGGCACTAGCATGTGGAAACTTTCTGTGGGGAATACAAATGCAACAACATGAAAAACCTTTTTCACATACAACATTGCTGCATAAGACATGGAGGAAAGATTTCCTTCATGATAAAGATCACTAAAAGCTAAAAAATAGTAAACTCATCATCAAGGTTGTGTATTGATTTTTGTCAACATAATGCTGTTTCAAGGCTAAACTGTCAACAACGATACAATGTAAGTCACCTGTGAAATTTTTGAATACAGAGTCTACATGTACTTGTTCAGAAAATGTCAGCAAAAAACTACATCAAACCCATCCACATATTAGCGAGGTGAGGCAGGTACCAAACATGCATTCACAAATGGACAACATGAAAATTTAAATCTCCAAAACTTCCCTCGAGGTGAGTTTTGGAGATTCAATTTTTTTGACATACTGTTACGGGGGCATTTCAGACAAAATGATTTCACATGATCCTTGAAACTATCATTACCATGATATATCCAAAAATTACACCTTTACCAAAATTGTAACCCTCCATCCTCCCGACTGTCGCAGAGATTGTCGGGAGGATGGAGGGTTATGATTATCGCAGCTATACCAAAGCATGACCCTACTTTTAAACTTCATTCACAACAATTACAACAAGTGAGATTTACACCGAACAATTCTTTCTACCTGTAGATCTGAGTTAACGTATGACTTACGTACAACTAAACTAGTTAAAGCTAGGTAGTCAGTAGGGGGCCACATATTTCACAGGTTAGCAAGGTCCAAGGAATTTGGTGTAATTGTGAGCAGACAATGGCATCCATAATATTTATAATATAATTTCAAGCAAAGTCTGTGAATACCAGAGCTGTAAGTAATTGGCCCCTGTGGTCAAATATTTCCTCATGCATGCCTTGCTATATTGTTCTCTCTTATCCATGCCCAGAGTCAGATGCCCATGGCTCGTGCTTCTCTCCCCATGCAATACATTTAATTTTAAATGTACGTGTTTAAGGAGAATAGTACAGTAGACCGGTGTAGAATGAAGAAAATTAGAAGGGTACCAAACTAAGTAAACATTTTAAAATCAAGCACGAACAAAGACAGAGTATGACGGTCCCGAAGGTCTACGTACGATGAAAATGATCAACACAACAGCAGCCAGCTTACAATTAAAAAATTGCAATTCTTGTTTATCAACAGAGATTGTCACACATGTGTAGGCCTACCGTGGCCGTTCCACATCTGTAAATGGTGAAACTTACCTTCCTTTGTTTGCATGTGTGTTGTGTAACTGTCTGGCTGTAGAGTGTGATCATCGAGTGTTACGGACTCCGAGTATGACCGAGTGTGAAAATGATGATGATCTGAGCATGGTCTGAGCTGAGTTTCTACTCACGAGTGCATTGACGGTCATTCAGCCCCTCTCAAGTCTGAATGTTTTTGGTCTCTTCTTCGGTCATTGCGATCTCGGCAACAACTAATCTTATGAATTCCCCCTGCCGCCAGCGTCCAGATCCCCGCAACAACACTGTATCTCCCGACCACCACCAGCAGCCGCATTAAAGCAAAACTAGCTCGTCCGACGTGCGTTGTCTGGATTCATGAACTTGTGTTGAATATTTTCTTTTGTTTGATAACTTTTGATTTAAAGTACACACACAAAATAACTCAAGATCATCCAAGTCCTTTGATGGGAGTGGGAGGATTTCGTCGCTAAGAAGTTTCGTATGGAATGCTTCAAGTTGTTTTACTTTGGGTGAAAACAATGTTTCTTTAACATTTTCATATACGGCCGGAGGAAGTAGGCTGATAAAGACTTTGACTTGATACAAGTCTAATATTATAAATAACATCTCCTTAGAGAGGGCGCTATTTAAGATGGCAGCCAACTGCTGTGGCCGAGCAATGTTTACATCATCACGAATCAGGAATGTCTTCGTAAGTGCTCATTTAGTTTCTTTGATTAAGCTTCTTTTAATTTTACCAGTGACGATAAATTAAACGGGAAATGTTGGGTGAAATTTCCGTATCCGACTACCACCTTTTCAGTCATATGAATTGCTGAATGAAAGCTGAAAGAAAGTGAACATCATTTATCGTATTCCACTATCGTAGGTAGTGTACACTTTACAGTTACTACAGTGCACTGACTCATTGACTGAGTAATGTGTGGTGATGATGGTGTTGTTGGTGTAGGGGAGATCGGTACTCCTAGAACTAAGACCATCCTCTACCCTAGTCTCTGTTTCAGCAGCAAGACCGTCTTTTGTGCATGCTGTGTACTTTGAAGTGAAGAGGTTATACTCAGACAACGCACTTTCTCCGACCACAAGCCATGCATTTGCTGAACATGTGACCTTCGCCGATGTACAAGTAGTACAAATGGTTATGCTTGCATTTGGCAACACGACAAACAAGATAAACGATCCTAACAGTTTGCATCATAGAAAAGCAACATAAAAAGACCAGACAGGTCACTCAAGTCATAGTCCTGTATCAGTAACACGCACGAACATCAGTAAACATCATGGCTGCCAAGGAGTTTTAAACATGTCAGTATTGGCTTGGAGATTCTTCATAAAATTATGCCAAAACAAACCAGCACTAAACCATTTTATGTACTCGCCACAATACTTAGACTCTTGGCCCAAGGATCGACTTAGCATACATTATTTAATGACTTTATGAAAGTTTGCATCTTTTTCAAGAATCTTGTTCACTTATTTGTTTTCTAACTTTGATGAGGACAAAACACTGCTCCTCTGACTCATTTACTCAACTAAACTTAATTATGGAGAATCTGTCAGTTAGTCAAAACTTACATGTTCAAACTTTCAAGGCAGCAATGATGTTAACTGATCACAGCACAGTGTTTTAGGCAGAGGGGTGTCTGGGAGTATTTTGGACACCCTGTCATTTACATGTAAATGTATTGTAAGTAAACAATTTGGGAATCCAGTTTTTGTATTTCCAGCAAATTTGGACACCCTTTTACCAAATCCTGGCACAAAACTTGTGACACAGCGGTATGACCTGTTTTCTGCTGGTCACTGTTCCAGCATTAAGGCAATCTCGCCTAATGCTTCAAAGTGATTACTTCAGCTTTCTCCAGGCTGCCATGGGTTAGCTGGCTAGCTGTTGTTGATCACTGTGCATGAACTTGACAAAGTTACTGAGTTAAGGTACCATAGAAATATTTATCTACAAGGGAAAAAAAGCAATTGCACAGTAGATTACAGTTGAAAAGGAGGTGAGTGCACTACAACAGCAAACTATTGGTTTCATGTGGCTGATATCTTATGATTTTTTATGTCATTCACAAAAGCTCGCTTTCAATCTCCTTACGATCTTTTGTAGTATTATTTCTTTTGCTTAATCTCAACAGAGATGCGGTGCTGTGAAACCATGTACTCGTAGATATGCTTCACTCAGTAATGAACAGAAAGAGCGTCTGGCTCAGGGTCCCTCCCTTGGAGATTTCATCAGTGAAGACTTGAAGGCAACTGATACAAGTGGTGGTGGTTATGCTGGAAAACTGGTCAAGGAGAAGGGAATGAAAAGGTATCAGAGATTGCTGTTAAAATAGAAAACTGTTAAAATAAAATATTTTTCATACAAGTATCTTACTAAGCTACAAGCTATAATATGTTCACAATTTGTTTCAAGTTCTAGGCATTTCCAAATTAGAAATCTCCTTAATGGAGGTTGGAAAAAAATTGAGCTTTCGTTCAGGTCTATTACTAGCTTGGCACAAATCATTTCAAAAGTTTCTAATTATTTATTTGCGATCATAATTATGTCAGAAAATGGATACAGATGCAATTTAATGAAACGTATGCTAACACAGTCTTGTTTATTTTTTAGATTGAGGCTACCACCATGGTTAAAGACAGAGATTCCAGTTGGGAAGAACTACAACAGAATCAAAGAAAGTTTACGGGGACTAAATCTTAATACAGTGAGCAACCATTTAAATATTGAAAATGCTAAGCATTTTTTACCCAAAAGGAGGATTCAAGGACAATATTCACAAATTGTCTGTGGAAAATAGTGTAGATCTGTTGTTCATTTTTTCTGAGAAGAACTTGTATTGTGTGTAAAACTGTGTATCTTTAAATAGCTAAATTTCAATTTGGTAAAAAATGACTATAATACAAATTTCTTAATTGAATTTTCCCAAAGGTTTGTGAAGAGGCAAGATGTCCTAACATAGGCGAGTGTTGGGGAGGAGGTGAACATCAAACAGCCACAGCTACTATCATGGTAAAGACATTAACCCAATAATATTTTTGTGCCATCGTAGCAACCTTTGCAGGGGCGGATCCAGGATTTTCCAAACGGGGGGGCGTGAAAATTTACCAAG
>CM021530.1:19500983-19519095 GCA_010994315.2 Pisaster ochraceus
TTTTTCAAGCAAAAGGGGGGGGCGTGCGCCCCCACGCCCCCCCTGTATCCGCCGCTGCTTTGTTTTAAGGTGCAATAATGCCAATACAAATTATTCCTGTGAATGCATTTAAGTGGAAATGTATCTCAAACTTATAATTGTTGTTTGTAGCTTCTCGGAGATACCTGCACAAGAGGATGCAGATTTTGCTCAGTGAAGACTGCCCGGAAGCCACCGCCTCCTGATCCTAATGAGCCAGTCAACACTGCCAAAGCTATATCTGACTGGGGACTGGACTATGTTGTGCTTACATCTGTAGACAGAGATGGTATGAATGTTACTCACTTTATTATATTGATCATTTTGATGTTATGTTGTAGCTTGCAAGTGAGTGAGTGTGTAAGTGATATTCGGTTATGTGAAGAGTGTTATTATCCTTCAAGAGAAAATTTGAGAAAAATTTGGTAGAGCGCAGGCACGTTAAACTGGAGGGCGTTGGTTCAAATCAATTTTCCTTTCTAAATCATCTGTGGTTTATAACTTGATATTTGAAATAATAAAAAAGTCGCATCCCCTTAGGGTGCTCCCCTGGCTGCCACCTCCCAGGTTGTATCGTAAACTTGGGTGTGATCCCTGGCTACACAGCAGCTAACGGTTATATGGTTTCTGACTGGCACCCCCTAACAAAGGTATTGACTAATTGGGAGACTGGCAACAAAGGGCTGGCTAGCTCAGTTGGTAGAGCGCCAGTGTATTAATCTGGAAGTCATTGGTTCAAGTCCCACTCAAGTCAATTTTTCTTTGCTCAACCCTAAAATCATGAAAAAATTACCCAGTCAGTTTCCCTTCTGGTTTTACAACCTTATAATTATGTGCAATACTCTTTGATTGTTTGTTTGATAATTGGTCTATTAAACATTTTAGGCTATTTTCAGACAGTTACTTTGAATTGCATAGAACTATTAACGTTAATGTTTTGGTTTCTAGATTTGCCAGATGGAGGCTCGGCCCATTTTGCTCAGACTGTCATAGAACTCAAAAAGAGGTGAGTGTTTGGGATAATAGATAGGAAATGCTATGCTTCCCCTCAGAAACCCCTTTAGTTTGATGCATCTTAAATACCATTCTGTTTGTACTGAAAGTCAAAGTTTTGCAGAGATGATAGGAAGTGGGATCATACGTTGTAACGTACTATTTAAAAATTTCAAATCCAATGACTTATGATGAGCCAAGCCAAGTGGATTGTTGCAACTTCTGGTTGATCTGATAACTAGTAAGTGTGTTGCATTATCAGCTGTGTAACAGTACAAATGAACTATAATAGTTATTGTTTAAAAGGGAATACAGTTAGATATATTGTTTCCAATGCTTGGTTGTCTTTTGGTAGTTACCTATGGTAGTTATCTTTTGGTTAAATTTAGAATGTAGGATTGTCGTGTTATACACCAATTGTGCAAAAACAAAATGATCCCAATTTCATACACTGTAGAGCTGCTTTTAAGCAGAAAGCTGCCAAGCAAAAGCAAGTGGAAAACCAGTCACTTATTTGTGAACGGGGTAGTATTTTGGCTGGTAACCTTTTGGTGGTAAGCAAAGTTGTTTTGTGCTAAGCTTATTGCTTAAGCAGCTCTGTAAAATTGGCTGTATCATAGAATAGTACATACAACTAGATGGATGTAACTGATTAGTTATTTATTGATTGTATGGTAAACAGGAGTTCCATGTTGGTTGAGTGCTTAACACCAGACTTCCGTGGGGATATGGATGCTGTAGGGAAGGTTGCCTTGTCAGGTCTGGATGTGTTTGCTCATAACATCGAAACTGTAGAGAGCCTTCAGATGTAAGTTAAGCTTATAGTATATGGTACCAAAACAATCACTAAAGCATTTATTTAATGATTTCTGACATTTTTGTAAGCTGTATTGATCATTATTTATGTTGATAGGATTAAGTTGCCATCCCATCATCATGTATCATTTTGAAGTATTGTGGGCAGTTCTTAGATTGTTTGCCAAATGCAAATAAGTAGACAGAAGCACTCACAATTTTTACGATTTGTTTCTTCTTCAATGTAGTTTTGTGAGAGATCCTCGAGCCAACTACAAGCAGTCTATGTCAGTGCTTGCTCATGCCAAGAAGGTCCACCCTGATGTTATTACTAAATCCTCCATTATGTTAGGCATGGGGGAGAAAGATGAAGAGGTCTTCCAAACAATGAAAGGTATCTCTACCAATCAACATTTGAGAAGTGCACACAAGCAGCCAGTTTACTTTATGCCCACAATTGACAGGCTGGAGCATTACCATTCTGTAGATCATTTGATAAGTCTATTACACACATATTGTATGGAACTAGTTATAACCCATACATTGGCACTGTACTTCAACTTCAACTACCCCTCATGAGCTTTAAGTGATACACAACTGTGTTATTAGGATGGTGAAGTCATAATGGGATGAATCCTAAAAAGTGCATGCAAACAAATCTTCTGTTATTGTGAGCTTTGCATACCTCTATGCATGCAAATAGCTAGATGTTAACCATTTAAAGCCAAGGATCTTCCATTTTTTCCCCCTTCCACCCTATTTTCTCGGAATTGCCGGAATCATTTCTTTGAGATTATCATTGGCACAAAGAAACCCTGACTTGACAAATCCAAGAGAAAAAAGATTCTCTTTGAAACACTGGGATTTGATGTTTTTCTATCGAGAAAATACAAAAATTGCAATATTTGGGCTGTGAGACATGTCTGCCAATTGGGTCCATAGCCGGAACCAAGGCTGGAATTTCAGTGCACTCTGACTTTCCTCCATTTAGCTGAAATACAATGAAAAACAATGATGGAAGCCTCTGAATGCCATGTAATTCTCTTCTTTCAACAAATGGAAAAAGGACTGGAATCTGGTATAACGGAGTAATCCCCTCACAAAGGCAGAATTTAGCTTTATTTCTGACCACCATCTGTCCTCTTTATGTGGATAAAATGAAAAGTGTTGCATGCAGAGTGAATGCTGTGTGCACACTCAGTAGTGGAAAGTGTGGGCGGCCTTTGTTCGAGTCATCCAATGTGACACTACAAAAGTCACTTCTCCCAGTAGGCATCCATGGAAAAATTGGCTCGTTAACATAATTGGCTCGTTAACATACTTGGTTAAACAACGCACTGATAAGGCTCTTGGTGTATTGTGACTTCCCACATCAGTATTGTGTATGCAAGTAACTTGTGGTCAAAATTCATTGTTCTGGTGTACAGTGCTGTGACAAACATTGATACATGACTGGCACATTTGTGGTATATAATAGATTTCCAATTAACTGTGTTCTAATTTGGTTGTCATTGTTACTTGGGCAGTGTGGTTGTGTTCCTGGGTATTATTCTTTGTGTGATAGTGACTAGGGTGTATTGCAGTACTAGTAAAAAGTTGATGTATGTTTGTATTGATCTATACTAAATTGCAGATTTAAGAGCAGTTGGTGTGGAATGTGTCACCCTAGGCCAATACATGCAACCCACAAGGAGGCATCTCAAAGTCTCTGAATATGTCACACCTGACAAGTTTGCCTACTGGGAGAAAGTTGGTAATAAACTGGGTTTTGCTTACACAGCCAGTGGTCCCCTGGTGAGATCATCATACAAAGCAGGTCAGTCAAAGGTCAAATATAAGTTACATCAAAATGACCTTCAAAAGCATTCCACTTGTTGAATTACTTCCTGTTTTTGTTTTGTAAACTCAAATTAATGAATAAGTATTCCCTGCTAAAATTACCTAAACCGTGATTGATATAGTATAATGCCCTCAGCAGTGTAGTCCACCAATGTGTCAAGTAACTGTGTTTAACTATTGTTTCCTGCAGGTGAATTCTTCTTGAAGAATCTATTGGAGAGGAGGAGAGAATCAAATGAGAGTCCATCAACCAGTTAACCTCAAAGTTCATTCAATGTAAGCACTATTTAGATTTTACAAATTCAAAAAGCTTTTACTCTGAAAAAAATGACTGGAAACAATTCCTTGTGTTTTTCTTTGCCCAATTAAATAAAGCTTTTATAAGTTCCTGGTTCAGTTTATCCCACGTGGGGGCGACATAGTATAGTGCAGTAAACATTGTAACAGACTGTCTTGTCAACTGACTGTTTCATGAAGCCCTGCCCATTTTATCAGACTATTAGTTGAATGATACAACAGAGAGTGGGACGCAACTATGTCTATTTAACCTGAAGTTTTCCTTGCAGTCGCATCCTTAGATGGGCATGGTTAAAGTACAAGGGATGTTTTAAGCTGAGCTCATTTCAAACTAGCTCAACATCCTCAAAGATGTATGTAACTGGGCCAAGTATTGCTAAACATGCATATGTTCTTCAGTAAGTTCAATTCAAACAAAGGCACATGTTTTGGGCAGTAAATTGATTACGGCACTACTTCTGCCTTCAGGCCTAATGACAAGGACAGCAATCAAGATCCACCAAATATAAAGATGACTAAAGCAGCAGAGTATTGGCGTGTAATTATTAACATGTTCATAGCTTGACCTTGGCAAGTTGCTGAACCTCCTGCTGCCAGGTTACAGATTGGGTTATAAATCATGATTATCCAGGGTTATTGCTTGTGATGCATGAACCTTTAGTCATGACAACAACTTGCATTCAAGTTTTTATATTAGACATTTTAGTGTTTTATGATTCGTCATTATTGGATGGATGGAAGAGTTAATGTTTTCTGCCATTACAAAAGTACAATTTTCTTGCTTATGAAGTGCAAGCAAACATTGCATCACAGCTGTTTTATGCCTGCTTTTGGTGTACAACCAATTAGCATAAACATGAAACAGTCGTATACATCATGCATGCACACAGATCATTAAGAATAAGGCAGTTATGCATGAAGGCAAGCAGGCAGGGTGTTAAGAATTGACTCATTTATTCCAAAGACAATTATTCTTGAGATTGGGAAAGTTATTAGACTTCAGTTTTGCAAGCAAAGCAGACATTTTTTATCTTGAAGTTTGCTACAAGTATTCATTTGATTCTTCATGAGTACAGTGTTTGTTAATTTATAATCATCAATCATTTTAGTTTAGCATTTGACATTAATTTTCCAATAGAAGTGGCAGTTAAAGGTTTGTTATTGACTAGCCATTGCGACTATGCTTGCCTCTTGGGATATTTTCCAATTATATTTACATTACTGAGCGGTGCAGTCCTAGCCATTCTAAATGAAGTATATTATCCATGGCACTGTAAAGTAGTCATCATGTCATATATTCAGTTCTAAAGGGTTATACTAACACTTGGAAGTCTAGGTTGGTTGTACAGAAAAAAACTGTTATCTTTAAAGGTCGATGAAAATTTCGACTTACATTCACAGGTGATGGTTTGACAGTTATGTCATCAATATACTTGAAAAGGGATTAATGAAACATAACGAGGAGATTTTAAAGTCTTGAAACAGCCTAGAAATTTCACAGCTTGACATTTTGAAGCTATTCAATGCCTAAACTCATGTAGGAATTGTTTTGAAATGGTCATGAACAAATGTATCAAACTCACATACTGAAGATTTAATTAAATTAAAACAAACTAAATTTGATTTCAAATGACCTGACAAGTGACAACATCCTTCAAATACAATGCTTCGTTACAAAATATTGTTAATACATTCTAGCAAAGATACTGTTATATCTACTATGAAAATTAATTGAATAAAGTTCAGTGTTTGTTTCCCTCTTCAGCTAAAGTTTAACATTTGTTTGTTTCTATTAAATATTTTGTGTAAGATATTGCCATTGACTTTTCATGTGTGAAGTTCATTGGAACTAAATATGCATTTGCTCAGTACATCCCATGACTCCCAATGGAGATGGGGCACAATGGAGTCAACGTCACTGGCCGTGACATAAATCTTTGATAGCATCCATGCAATGCTTGAATTTGAATTTGTGATCCGAAGGTCAACCTGCACAGCCAGTACAGTATACATACACCTTTTGAATTATGACATGGTTATCAAGTCATGGTTTGTCTGATTAGTGAAAAACACTGGATGACGGTTCTCAGTTCATAGTTCTTAGTGAAAGTAAATATTGTTTGGGTTCATTATCATATTTCTATCGTTAAATCATTCCTTAAGAGACATTTGCACCTGGTTTGTCTCTCAGGATTAATAATAGCGTCACGTTCACGAGGGAACTTGGCCAACTACCCTTTAATTGAAATCAAGTCCATTATTAATAGCGAGGGCTGTGGGTGGTGCCACTTTTTGTGCCACTACGTCATGGTCAAGTCGATACAGATCTGCCACCTTGGCGCATCATGGTCCCTTGTTGCTTCTACAGTTATAACTCGGGCACCCAGAGAGTGTCTTAAGATGAGTGATGGATGTTGATGAAGCTCAGCTCTTTATCGGATGTCTTTAACACTTCTCTGTAACCTCATAATGAATGTCCTTTATTTCACATTCAGTACCTTCCTGTTATGATATTGTCCACATTTCACCATTTTGGTTTTGTCCTTGTATAAGCTAAAACTAGAAAACGTTTTTGGTCATGTTCAAAGGGTTGAACTATCATTAGAAGTATGATTGACCATTAAGTGGATGGAGTGAACAAAGTGCACATTAATTGAGTTAATGCAAGTTGAAATGCGTTGTGTCATTCCAGAGGCTTAAATTATTTCAAAAATTCCTTTCTTTTCCACAGAAACGAACTTATGTGTATTTGAACAACAAAATAATTTACTTTTTTTCCTCTCCGTTTGTATTGTTTTCTGTTGTTGAAGTTTATTGCAGCTTCCTTCTGAGCATACTGATCTCTTTAGAACCGCAACTCATTGAAAATAGATTTTTCATGTGTAAGGTGTTGCCGCAAACATCACCAGATTTCAATGTTTATTAAACTAACATTCAAGCAGTACGGTCCTGTTTTTTTTAAATAATAGTTTCGTCTTCGTCGTTTTCTGGAACAGTTATCGATACTGGATTGAAATACTCTCTTGCATTCCTCAAGAAGTTAATGCTCAGGGCGTCTTAAAATTAGGAGTACTGCTTACGTCAGCGACGAAAGTCTTTGGCGGCGTTTATTCTCCAGACAGTCTTTTTTCAAATTTTCATTTCCAATGATTGATGCTTCGTCTCATCTTTCATTACTAAGAACTATTTTTGCCGCAGTCTTCTCATGACGGGAGAGTGCAATCTCTTCTGAAACAAATGTTCATAATTTTTTAATTAGAAATAGTTTTCACAACGTCACCATTCAACGGTTTTTGTTCTACCTTTGTAAATAAAGCATGTTGCGAAATGTCAGTTGAGGAAAATGTTGCGAAGATGATTGGAAAATGGAAGGTTTGAAATATTCACATTGCTTGGAGAGTAAACATCTTTAGAAAAAAAAACTCGCCTCCATCGATGCATCGTGAACATATTTCTTCAGTCAAAATGTAACACTTCCAAGAGGCTTAGACTCCCGTAAATACGTAAATAAAAAAATAGACCGCTTGCCTTTGTTTTCGCATAAACGGTCTCTTTCGATTAACTATCGGCAAGCTGAGGTTACTCCTTGCTGAGTGAAGAAGCGTTCGTGACTTCGGCAACACTGCCCTTATTATCATTTCTTCTTTAATCGCCGCCGGCAAAGTTTCTAGAACGGAGTGGGCCCCATATCGCAGCCTGTCGGTGAACATGCATTATGTCATTCATCATTTGACACTGCATTAATACCATTCGGCAACATCCATTTTAGTCGCCACGCATGAAATGATAACGAAGCCATTTACTGCTATCTTCCTCAAACTTTTTTGTTGACTATGAATTGTATAATATTATTCACGGCGTGTGATCCATTGTAATAAATCATTACGTACAAAAGGATACTCAAAACATTTCAAACAATATGTTGATTAACAAATAAGGGAAGTATGCAACAACAAAAATTAGTATGTTATAGGTCAACTTTTGAATTAGATTATTTGGATTTATCGTGACGTTCTAGATGCAGATAATTGAAATGTGTAACTGGGGAACGAATGGTTGCAGTCTTGCAACGAAGGAAGAAATTTCACACACAAAATCGATTGCATACGTTTTCGTTTTAATTATCGGTTCAAATAACGCCTCTCACAATTCTGTAGTGGCGGCTAATTGTACATGACATAAAACAAAGTACACAATTGTATCCGAATTAGTGGCTGTGGCTACAGCTAGACGACCGTAGTGCTAAAGGTGTTAAGGATATCCCTTACTTCATCGCACGATGACGTGGCGATCCAGCCCTTGCCGTAGCCCGTAGCCCTCAGCCGCCAATTCGGACACGGTCTTACATAGTAATTCCTGCCAGTAACAAATGAATTGACGTCACCGTTTTGACCATGGTTTGATGTGATAACAGCGTTCACCTTCTGTGATCCATGACCAGTTGAAAGTGAACTCATAAATAATAAGTTAATATTTAGGGGGATTAAATATTCATTGATTGTGTTTTTTATAAAAACAATTAACACCCTCGTAGTTCCTATATCAGTCTGAACTTAGGTTGGTTATTTTGACCATCGTCAAAACGACTCGTGTAGAGAACCATACGCGGCGATGGCGTTACTCTTGGTCAAATCACAGCATGCAGGGGGAAAATCCACGCCCAGAGGCACAAGGCACATGAAAAAGATGATGCGAAGGGAATTCTTTAAAAAAACAAATTGAAAAAAAGAACAAATTATGGGGAAAACGAAATTGAGTTATATCTGGGGGGAAATACTGTGCATATAGGCCTAATATTCCATTGCAGTGGCCTCTTTCGTCTGGAGGAGCTATGAGACATGCTGGTGTATCAGCTTGCTTGCCAACATACCTCCTCCAAGTCATTTTGGAAAAATATTGACGGGTTTCCTTTTCCAATAATATTTCGTCCAATGTGATTGATCGTTTACTGAAAGTGGCTTTGTACGGCACTGTTTTCACTTTAGTTTTCGTCATTAAAACTGGTCATTACAAAACATGTCACAAATGCAATGTCAATTAGGGCCTACCAGTTAAATTGGACTCTTAAAGTGCAGTTGTTCAGTATTTATTGCCTGTACACGTCAGTTGCATTAAGTATGTAATTACTTTTATTGAAGGGCGTTTTCTCATTTCAACATCATCCATCGGAAGTACTAAGATCATTTTGTATCTAAACCTTATACAGTTACCAGTTGTCCTGAAGCAACTGCCTGTAGGGGTGAATCTAACATTATATACAAATTTAATAACTGGAACTAAGTGAACGCTTGAGAGAAAGTTTAGGTTATGCGGTCAATAATGCTTCACTCATAAAAGTGAGATACAAATTAAATGTTAGACACGTTTGTGATGACGTTGATAAATTTGTTTTAAGTTAAAGACTGTGAGATTCAAATGAACCAGTTGTTTCATTTATCAAAATGTAATACAATGGCGGATGTTGTCACTTTGTTGCATGAGGTTTTTTGTTTATACGGCACATTACATTTTTCATTAGTTGTATAATGGACTCAAGGCTCCGGTCTCAATTACACACGGTATCATTGTACAGGCAATAGGCGCATGTCTCCATATGGGATACAAGAGTCTTCGTGACTCGGACAATGGTTATACACAATAATTAGTATATATAGTAACATATGAACATTTTAAATGCACTTCAAACACACACTATAACACGGGTAACTTTCAAGATAGACCTTAATTGGTAACAGTTCAAGTTATAAACAACTTGCAATGACATTTTTTAAAGTCTGTGCATCGTTTCGTATGTTCAGCTTGTACTAATAAAAGTGTATTGTTTCTCATCATGTTTTATAGACCTTCATTCCAGACAACCCTTTTGTTTCGTTTATTTGGCTAATGACGAAATTGTAGTCCCCGTGACCTAATTTTCTATCCTTGGACGTACATGTACATTATGGTATAAGCGTATGCTACCCCCTGCCGATGTTGAAGAAGCGGTGAGGTTGAAAGAAAGCTTGCGTAAATGTTTAAAAATGGACTCCTGTTCTGTGGCAGAACCCGGCTGGTCACATCGACGCAATCCAAAGGTCTGACGGAATGCATCTCGGTACTGAGTACTCATGCAGGTATACACGAAAGGATTAATGGCAGCGTTGATGTAGGACAAGATCCTAGCTGCAGATACGAGGCTACTACGGGTGTCCTCAGGCAGGATAAAACTTTGTTCTCGTAAGAATCCAATCATATAAAATAAGCTTATTATTTCGAAAGGGGCTAAACATATGAAGAACACAGCACCATTGACGATTAGCATCACAGCTATTTGGTTACGCTGACGTATGTTCATTCTCCTCCTACCAGTGACACTTGTGTCTTCGATAACTTGGGTGATACCAGATATGATGCGGCAGTAGAGATATACATTGATTGGGAAAATAAGGATGAATGGTATTGCCTGTGCACCAGCTCCATAGATGATAGCCCAGTCCTCAACTGGTCCACAGTAAGCAAATTCACTGGGCCAGTTCTGGTATGGCATCTTCGAAGGCCAACTTGAGCATATGATCACGTAATTCATGGTACAAGGGATGAATGTTACGGCAATACAGAGAGCAACGATCCAAGAAGCAGCAATGAGACGGACAAACACCCGCCGACGGGAGTCACCGAGGGCTCGATGAGCTGAACACACCGCATAGAACTTCTCGAAAGACACCAAAGTGATTGCAGCCAAGGAGAAAAGATATGCCGTATCACTGATGAGATAAATAATGATACACCCTGCCCTACCCAGGGAACTGTCGTCAATGGAAATTGGGCTTTGAGAATATTTCCATATCTTACTCCCAGCAGAACCCAAAAGGAAAAGCACATCAGCTACGGCTAAATTAGTAAGGCAACAGTTGGTGGATGTTCGCATTCGCTTTACACAGTATACCACATAGAGAAACGCAAAGTTGCTGAAGATCCCCAGTCCTAATATCACTGGTAACAACACTCCGTTGTACACTCTGTCGGTTTCCGCGTACTCATATATTTTCGTCTCCGATTCTGAGAAGTTCATTGGGACATCACAGCTGCCAAGAGGTTCATTGATCAAATTGGAGCTGCTGTACTCACCGTACTCTAACTTGTCAAACGACATCGACGAGTTAGCCATTGCATTTTTATGTAAAGTTCATTAGCAGAAGAACAAAATACCTATTGTGTATTAGGGTCCAGGGTGCAAAACAATGGCTGCTCATAGATCGTGTGTCCCCTTGCTCTGTTCTCCTTCACACCTTCACAGTTAACTCATCGAGCGACACCGGCTTGTTATAATATTCGGATGTATGTCTTATCTTTTCAACTTCGAAGTTTCTTTCCCCTCGCTGCAAGAGATTCCAATTATTGTACTTAATTTTGAAATTAGGCAATTTCTTCAGTAGCGTTATCGTCAACAATCGCAAAATGTGTATGGGCTCCTTAGAAGACTTATCCCAGCGCGCTGTAAATCGGGATCATCACTCGGGGCAGATCATAACGTATGTGTCATTCGTTCTTCGAATCCACGTGACCGAGCACACCGACTTGACCACCCGATGCATGATGTTCTGTTGATTTTTAATCCAATTCAAATAATATGAGAATGCTTATTGCCTCGTACACTTATTGTGTAATGTGAACATGCCACATAGAGGTGATGTTGGTGTTTTACACAGGCTGCCTTGTGTAACGTGAGATCCAAGTTAACTGTAATGTCTGGCACTTGGAGTCAAATTCTCCACCACGATTAGATCTAGATTTGTTTGCGACGGTTCGATTTCCAGGCAGGAACAGTTTTGTTTACACGATAGGGTGTATATTCGCAGTATGATAATTATGCCAACTAGTTTATTCTGAGCGTGACTTCACCGATGGTCACCAAGCTTTATTTATACGCTTCTGTCTTCCATACATCTGCTGTGTCTGCATCCGGCAAATTAATCATTCATTTGTATTTGCATAACCTGGCAGCCAATCATGGAGCGGTATTTGCGATCACCCCATTTTAAGCCAATGAAAATGTGATTATGTCAAAGCTAAGCACGCAGTTACAAACCATCTCAGAGGGCGGTGCCGGGGGCTTTTTCCAGTCCTCGAACTAGGCTCCATCCAGGCTTCGTTCGATGTTGGAAACACCTTGTAAAATTTACGCTGCTCAAATGATGACAGAGCCCAAGCCTGTAGGGCGGAGGTTTTCTACAATATCGAAGACGAGTCACGTCAGCCAAACGTCACTGTGACGTTCATTGTTAATTTCTCTTAAGTGTTGTTGAAGTTTCCAATCCCCACTGACTTTGTTGGGTCCACTGAATCTATCGAGATGTGGATGTATTTAAAATATGTAGGCCTATCATTATAATATTGGTTCAATCTTGATTAGAGACCAACAGATGGCTACACACTGCCGCAGAAAAAAAATCATATAAAATTACTAAATACAGAACAAATATTATTTTGATTGACAATAATTAAACACCTTTTCACTGTATGCATCGATCATTTTGTACGTACTTTGTATATTGGTTGGGCTATTCATACCTCTATGGGTTACCAAGAATAATTTTGGGAACCAATGCACTGCGTATGCCATTATGAACGTTAGAGGGCGCAATACACAATTAGCGGTGCCTTTTAATTTTGTGGTGGATGACCCCCACCCCGACTTCTGTGATGCAACCTGTGCTAAACAAAGTTCTACCTGACCGACGCTGAATGCTTCCTGCATGCAAAACACAGCGCAGGTGGTGGACAACCAAAGTTAACTGTAGTGTAAGTATTATTTTATTCGTGTGAGCGATTCAATCCAATGAAGACAAATGATCATAAAAATCAAAGGAAACGTGACGGGCTGCCATTTTGACTTTTGAGCACTAAAAATTGATTTATTTAAAAATGTATTGCCCCCCCAAAAAAAAAGGTGGATACTCACATGATACTCATAATAAGTCATAGTCATAATACTGCCGTAGTTACAACTTACAGTCATGACAGTACACATTAGTAGGGGCCCTATGTATGTTCCGACACCCCTTTTTCCGACTCCCTTATGGGGTTTTTCCCTGACAACTCGACCTATATTCTGACAACCAGGGCCCAATTTCATAGATAGAGCTGCTTAACATAATAAGCAGAAAATAATGCTTAACAATTTCCTGCTAAGTTTTCTAACTATGCGGTTCGTTCCGCTATCATCTCCACGAATGATAGCCGAACGAACCACATAGTTCTAGGAGGAGTATGTTTTGTATACCCCTGTACTGAAGTGTATAGTGAATTCCGATCCCGACAGCCCTATGTTCCGACACGTTATTTTTCCACTTTGTTATTCTGATATAATTTTTGGTTTCCCACCAAAAAGTACATGGTCACAAACTTCCTATTTCGGTGTTATCGAGCTAAGCGGTTTGTCAGAACTGATACTAAAGTGATAGGGGTGTCAAAACATTGGCAGGCAGTCCGGAGGAACATTGGGGAGTCGGAATATAGGGGCGTCAGAACATTGGTTAAGTTGTCGGAACATAGAGGTGTCAGAACATAGAGGGGTGTCGGAATATAGATTAGTAGAACTGTCCCTGTAGATACTCAAACTCCACACTGCTCGCTCTATTATTATGCACTGAGCTATAGCATGGGGTACCGGTACAGCTTTGCCTGAAAATTACAAATAGAATGATTTAATGGTAGGTACATTATTAACTTTATGCAACAGTACTACATGTAGCAGAATTGAAACAAAACCAAGTGAAAGCAAAATAGATTACTGTGGTTGATTATGAGGATCAGTGTCATGATTATTTTTCATTTATTTATTCCCAAAATTCAAAGGGCCCAAATGCAAACCAGTTTTAAATGCTTGGGCATAGGGGTCTACCCTGGTACTGGTTAAAGAAATGTAGTAATATTTAAAAAAAAATATTTTTCTCATGCAGGAATGAATAAGCTTGTCAATATGGACTTTGCAAAGTCTGCCTTGCTCTTCTTCACTTTGTCATCTTTAAGTATTGTAGAAGGGTTAGACAATGGTTTGGCCAGGACTCCACCCATGGGATGGAATTCATGGGAGAGGTTCCGTTGTAATCTAGACTGTGAAATTGATCCTAAGAACTGCGTCAGGTAAGAAAAACCTATGAACATAATAAACATACATGTACGTACTTAAATTGCAGTCTGGTGAAAAATGTAAAAGGTGTCTAAAAGACTGACGGGTTTAATACACTTGTGTTGTCAAACCGCTAATTCTGATAACTAAGAGGGTATACAAAGAAGACTAAAAAATATTTCATTAATATTACCCTTGATTTCATTTATGAAGTTTACTTTGTTGAAAATAACCATGAGTCTTATTTATCTGCAGTGAGGTGTTGTACAGAGAAATGGCCGATGCCTTAGTGGATGGAGGTTTTAAACAGGCAGGGTATGAGTTCATCAACATGGATGACTGTTGGATGTCTAAAGAAAGAGATGCACAGGGCCGTCTGCAGCCAGACCCTCTAAGATTTCCCAGTGGCTTAAAGGCTCTTGCTGATTATGTAAGATTATTCATTCCGCATTTTTCTTTAACCTTGTGTTGTGCAGTAATAATAATAATAATAATAATAACAAGCATTTATAGAGCGCCCTTACACGAAAGGTATCACAGCGCTTAAAAAGTGTAGAGTGAAATATGCGATGTGAAGCAAAGAAAAACAAATTTTCCCAAAATTCTTTGTATTCACAGATCCATTCTAAAGGATTGAAGTTTGGTTTATACCAGTCTATGGGTCTGAAAACCTGTCAGGGCTATCCTGGCATATGGGGTCATATTGAGGTTGATGCTCAGACTTATGCAGAGTGGGGTATAGACCTTGTCAAGATGGATTCCTGCTTCAATCTTGGAAGGGAGCTGTTTGGTGAAGGTATTGTGTACACTACAACTACAAAATTGTGTATTGATAATGATAAAGAAGTTCTTTTTTTTCCCATAATTTTTAACTGTTACATTACTGGTAAAGAACTGGCCCTGCAGCAACCAATGACCAAGGCACATAGCAGCCAGTAAACAAGCCCCATAGCGACTTTGGTTGTCTATGGTTGTATTTATTGTGTGCAAGTCGCTTTTAATCAAATTTTCAAATAATCTATTTATAAAAGTGTTATAAAATCAAGAGTTATTGCTTTCATGTGTAACATAAACCAGACTCTCCTGGTGATCACTTTGGGAGACTTGTGAGTTTTACAGTTTTCAATCTCAGCATTCCATGTTTGTATAATATCAATTCCTGAACAAATTTTGATTTGTATTTTATAATAGCATTTTGTTAACTACTTTCTTACTCAGGTTTCATCAATATGTCCCGTGCCCTAATTGAGACCCATCGACCTATTGTCTTTTCATGTGAATGGGCACATGAAGTCAATGTAAGTCATTTATTTCTGTAAATGTATTTTGATGAATCTCCAATAGTTTTCAACAAAGCAAACACCATTCTCATCGTTTGCCTTCACATGGAAAAACAAATACCTCAGTGAGTGTGAGTACCTCTGTGAGTAGGTGTCCTCGAGATTATCTAAGAAAACCTAAATTGTATACACATGCCTATTATCTGTGAAACAGTTTGTATAATTTGGTTATCGTACGTAACTCTATGAATTGATCTTATTTGCTCAGCCAAACTTCACTGAAATTGGGGAATATTGTAACTCGGTGCGGGACTTTGACGATATTCAGGATTCCTGGGACAAAGTGATTGTCATTCTTGATAAGTTTGCTTCAAAGCAAGACATCTTGGCTAATGCGTCTGGACCTGGGAAATACAATGATGCAGACTTTGTAAGTGGCTTAAAATCACATCTGAAGTATACTGTGTACACAATGTAACTTATGACAACACATTTTAACTAAAAAAACTTAAAACCTAGATTTCCTGGATGTAGAAAATGTACTCAGCTCCATGGAATAAAGCATATAAACATCTTTGCAGATGAAAGTACAAATGTTATCAACTGCTGGTATAGAGAAATTGGGCACACATTGTAACTCATTTAGATGTTGTGTTTTACAATTCTGTGATGATCGCATGTCGTGGCCAAGCTCTGGTGTTTCTGATTAGTAGAGTGAGGATTCAAGTCCTGGTCTTGACACTTGTGACCTTAAGCAAGACACTTAATCATTACTGCTTCGTTTCAGATGGAATGTAGAGCCGTAGGTCTTGTATTTTGTGTAATGTACGTAAAAGAACCAAGTACATTTATTGTTAAGAAAAGGGGTTCTGATATGGTTGGCTGCACATTTTGCCACAAGCTACGGTAATAAATGGGTCTTATAATTAGAGCATAGCTCCACCTACCTTGTAGAAAAAATAGTTAGCTCTTTGCGACACCATCGGGTGTTATGAAGGGCCAAATGAGAACTGCGTATTAATGTTATTATCTTTGAAGGGTAGTTTCTAATGGTTTTAAATGAATTTTAGGTTTTGATAAACTTGTTGATAATGATATACATTTTTTTTTCTTCCTCTAGCTTATTATTGGAGATTTCACCCTGAGCTTTGAGCAAGCCCAGTCTCAAATGGCACTTTGGTCAGTTATGACATCCCAGTTGTTTATGTCCAATGACCTCAGAGATATTGACCCCAAAATGAAGGATATTTTACTCAACTTGGAAGTCATAGCTGTCAATCAGGACAAGCTGGGCAAGATGGGCAAGAGAATCTACAATGTGAGACATTGTTAACTTTTCTATTAAAATAATAGAGCAAAGATGTTGACAAAATAGGGAGACCACTAACATAAGACTAGAAAGCTCAGTTGGTAGAGTGCCAGCTGGTTAAAGCAGAGGTCGTTGGTTCAAATCCCACTCTGGTCAATATTTCTCTGTTGAACACCAAATCATTCAAATAATTCAATACAACAAAATGTCATTTTCAGCCTGTTGATTTGTATTCGTGTGTACTGATGTATTTTTGAGAAAAAATAAATATGAAAAAACTGTAGCAAGCTGTGAAGGCAGTCTTTCATTAGTTGGGGTAAGGGATGTTGTGCATTATGTGCAAAGCCATAGGGAGAAGATGGTTCTTCATCAAACATCACATGTTAACACTTTCAGGGTTCTCCAAGGTTTTTTCAAAACTGTAGGGCATTCTGGACCCAAATTGTTTGGTGTTTGGCCGAAGCACGCTAAATTGAAACAACATCTTCTGAATGTTTTTTACTTGGTGTTTTATCTTGGTTTTAAAAGCTCTACTGTGCAATCTGGAGCTTTCTTGATGGTTTTCTCTCGATTTTTTAAAGGATAATTTTTATTTTATAAATTTGCGCATATAGGCCAAAATTTGCGCGTATCGCAATATCGCGCGTATCAGCCCTACGCTAGCTTGTGCATGTGGAGAACCCTGACTTTGTTCTAAAGAAAGACTCTTCTCAGTTAAAGTAAATTATGTGTCCACAAGGAATGGTAAACAGTTGCTGTGATCAATTATAACAACTTTACTTTCAGAATTCCTACTTAGAGGTATGGACTAAAGAGATGGAAAATGGATCCTATGCTGCCGTCATTTTCAGTCGAGCTACAGACATGCCTCACAGCTTCACAACATCCATGAAGGATCTTAAATTCACTGACTCACCACTTTACTCAGTACGAGACTTGTTCAAGCACAAAGACATTGGAAACTTCAAACAAAATGATAAATTGGAGGTTAATGTTAATCCCAACGGAGTAGTTATGATTAAGGTTACACCAACAAAAAAGAAACAAAATGCATTTTTGTGGAAGGAGGGAAAAACAAAAAATAAATAACATTTGAAATATTCAAAGACTTTCCAGACAATATTTTCTGAAGAGTAGTTGTTTACTTGTTAGTTACTTGTAGTACTTGAATGTATAATTATCACTTTGTCCCACTTTCATAGATCTCTTCTAAAGGTTTTATTTTCATTATTTTTTCATTATTGAGCTGTAATATATGGTACAGTTCAGTTATTGAGTTATTGAGGTGTGATTACCAGCGTTGTAGCGGGAACTTTTTTGGTGGGGGGGGGGATGAGCACATAGGGGTTGTGTAATGGGTTTGTCAGTGGTAGCGATCCCGATTGCGATCGTTCACTACAATAGATTAAACAAACGGGCATTTTCCCCTTTTTTTTTTTGCTTTCATTTTCTTTTTTGTGCGGGGGGGGG
>CM021530.1:19573508-19586820 GCA_010994315.2 Pisaster ochraceus
TCAATAGCCTATCACATCCCTGCTATTTGCTACTATGCAATAACATAACAATGATATATTTGGTGAGTCTTTGATTCTAAATTGCGCTACAACAACTAAAACAAAGTAACACAATATTCCATTGTATTTCTTTTTATGAGGGATGAACAAGAAGAACCACTGGTTGAGAATTAAATCTGTATGGTTATTAATGTAGAAAAAAAGAGGCAAGAAGGATGCCTTATTACACAGTTTCTTGTTTAAAAAACAACAACTTGCGTTTAATTATGTGTTTCATATCAATGTAAATATTGTGGGTTTAGATACAAATTGAAGTGAGGTTGGAAAATGCAGTATGAGTATACATGCCTGATTGCTTTTTATTTGCTGTCTAATTCAAAATCAATTTAAAATTTCAATGAAGCATTTTGTAGAGCCTGCAGCAGGATGTTTTGCATGGTTTATGTGAGTTAGTCAAGCTTTTACATGTTGTGTTCAAAAAGTTCAATTTACACAAACAACTTGTATCAAGTTGGTAGAGATCTGAAACCATTTAATGTCTCTGAGAAGACTCTGGTAACATCCCATTACATTTTAGGTTTTGGGTATTATGGGTACATGCAGTATCACATGCTTTGAATTCTTTTAAGAGACATTAAGTGTTAAAAAAAATATATTTCTGATGGTTATACAAATTTTCAAATACAGTTTTTTATTTGTTATAAACCAGTATGGGTCTAGATATTTTTCATGATTATCTAATTGAATCCTATTCTTTTTGACATTGAAATTAGTCCAACTGGTTTTATACCTACTTAGTATGGATAAGTACATGTTGTCCCCTAATCTCATAGTATACACACTTGGTTGTAAATATGAATGGCAGTATTACTCCAGTTTTGAACAACATGAAAGGTTTTATTCTCGTTGTTTTGTAACTCAATATTGGAGTAGTTTGGACAGTTTACTTTTTAAAGTTGACACTGTACTTGTTTTATGAGAAAAAGAAATATATATTTATCAAACCATTATTGAACAATATATGTTAAGCTATTGACACAAAACAGTGCACATATTTTTCATAGTTTGCTCTAAACTTGGTGACTGTGTAACTGGTTTGTAATGGCCATTCATTGAAGGCTAAAGTGAGCTGATGGACTATGTCAATGACACTCAACTTATAAAGCCATGGGTTTATGAAGTTAAGATGTCCCCAATTCAAGTTGAATATATATGATAGTTAGTTCATTCTATGATTTTGAAGACAATGTATGATCAACCCAGGTAAGAAAATAAGTATGTTAGAAAAAATATTTCAATTTAAAAATGTTAAAATAAAACAGATCTGATTTGTGTAAAGCAAGTTTCCAAGTAATGTGTTTGTTAAAAAATGACTTGAAGGTTTAGCATGGTGCAGGTACAAGATTGATGTTTGCAATATTATCGTGTATAATGTATCTTTTTGTAAGTAGATGTGGTTCTGACAAAAAAGTAGTTTCTACTTGATATTTCAAACAGTATGCTCTGGAGATTGCAGATTGGGTATTCTTGCTCTAGTGAAGTATCCTGTGTTTTCAAAGCTTGATTAAGGCATGAAGTACTGGATGCACAACTTGGTTGATGAAGTGTATGGGAGGAACCAGTGGGTTGTTCTCCTGTTCGATAGTGAAGTAGTTGCTACTGAAGAGTGCACACTGAGAGGGATGGAGTGTTAGATATCACTGATGATGAGACCGATGGCTTTATGTGCTGTCTTGTGTTGGTAGATTGTGATCGCCTCATGAACACGGCAGGATGCCAGTGCTTTATGTTGGTTGATGAGTTTAGTCTGTTTCTAGTTGTTGATTTCCTGAATGTGGTCATGCTTATGATGGAGGACTTCTTCAAGTTCCCCTGTCTGCCATGTGTTTTTTGTTCTTTTCTTCTGTTGGTGAGGTCTTCATCTGTTTCTCCAATGTATGCTTTTTCTCATGCCCTGGGAACCCTGGGTATTGATTGCACTTGTTGTGCAGTGGTGTAACAGAATGGAGCAGGCCTGGGGTGTTGGTGACGTGTTTACACAATTAATCAATCAGAATTGAAGCCTAGTTTATGCATACTTATCGTGAATGTGAACGCGAAGTGAATTTGCCGACAGCTCAACTCTTGCAAATTGTTCGTTGGGAATTTGTGGTGTCAAATTTGCATCACATTAGCATTTTCAGGAAGTATGAACTGGGCTTTCTACCTCCATTGTTAGATCGACCATGGAGGAACCTAGCCCAAGTTAATTTGGTATTGTTTGTAAATATGTAGGATTTTGAACATATTCTTATTTGGGTAAATAAAATATTGTTTGTGGTCATAATGTGTATGTGCTCTTAGTCTTATGAAACACTTTCAATTACCTCGAGAAACTAACATTACAAAACGCTGACGGGCTCTAGCAGACGACAACATTAAAACCTAGCGTTGAAATTTAGTAGTCAATTGGTGGCGCCCTAACTGCCTCCACTAAAATCATAAAACATTTTGCGCTGGCCAAAGTGGCCGGCTAGCGCGCTGCCGGGGGGGACGCTAAGATTTTTGCTCAATATCGAGATTAAGCTTCTCAATCCTGGGATTGCGCTGCATAGTTTGGAAATTCTGCTGCTTAAACATCAAGATTGAACAAAATACAAAGATTGCGCTCCCCAACATCATTAAAACATTGAAATCTTTCCCAAAATGGTTCCTCAAAATATTTTGTCCTATATTTGGATGGTTTTTATCATGGTGTTTTGTACAATGTTTATTTTATATCGTATCCCCAAACTCCCAAATTTCTTGTGGAATCTCATTTCTTATGGGAAGGTGAGGAATGTTTCTGGACGCGGAAAATCCTCTACTAAGCAGACATGGCAGAGCACACTTGACAAATTTCTGGATGTTCCTAAACGGTAAAGTAGCCTACACCACCATCACTCCACTGCCTGGCAGCTAGTGTTAGTAGTGCGAGTACCGGTCAACTCGGTCCGAGTCCACTCGGTCTGATGTCAACTCGGTCCTAGGTCATCTCGACCCAAAGTCAACCGAATTTTTATGAACTAAGTATTGCTTTCCCAAAATAGATTTTATGTTCTTTTGTTTGTATTTTAAAAAATAAATGTAAAAATTAACTCGAAAGTTTTGTTAATATTATTTTCAACCAAACATTGTCCATCATTTATTTTGAAATTGTTTAATTAGTACTATTTTGATATTATTTATTTTATGGGGATGTGTTTTGCACATTTTCGGAATAGGAAAAACGTCTTACACAAACTGCAAAGGAATTTTTTACCATGTTTTAGTGGCACGTCATTAGTTTACCTAAATCAAGATTTAGAAACATGTCTTACTCGTCTTAATATTAATTTCTGAGATTTTTTAATATAGTGTTTAAGCGCACAATGATAGACATGCCCTTAATTAAGCAATACTTATTAATTGTGTTTTTCGTTTCTAGATGGTTTATTCATTTCTACATAGTTTCTGTGATCTGCAATAGCCTTTTGCTGTTCAACCTAATAAATGTTGTATTCTACAATGGTCAGATGCCAGGCTGGTATTTAGACTCGCTCCGATTTCTCACCAATTATCCTTTGCAGAATCCGAAAGGTGAAACAAAATCATTAGCTTCAAGTCACTATAATAATTTATATAGCAAGATGACTTCCTTAAACTTAATTATGAAATTTATACAACTAGTGAACTACTACTACTAGATTTTAAATGTCACTGTAATTCTTTTCAATAACATATAATGTTTTCATTTTTAACCATACTCTTGGTCCTTGGACTATTTGGGGGGCTAAGTAATTTAATAACAAAAAAGTTTCCTAAAAATGCATTGTTTTTGAATTTTTTTAAGGGCATTGGCTTTTATTACTTTATTAATATTTTCTGTCTCACAGCATCTCAGCTATCAGTCGTCATAGTCATTGCACTGCTTCTCATCCAAGGTGTAAGGCGCTTATATGAATGTTTGGTGATCAGTAGCTATTCTAATTCCACCATCCATATCAGCCATTACATACTCGGACTACTGTTTTACGCATTTGCTGGGATGAATGTAGTTGCTGAAGGACCAGAATTGACAGGAAAGAGTAAGTTGGTTTGCTTTTCTAGTCATACATACAGACGAACAATCAGTGTATCATTATACAACTTTGTTACCTGGGGCCGATTTCACAAAGAGCTAAGACTGATCGTAACTGTGTATCAATCTTACTCGCTAAGTCTGATGTCACAAAAAAATCACTGTAATGGAGATATTGGCAACTCATTTAAGTCCCTGTTTACAATTATCACTATTTCTCCGTGAACTCGCCGCTAGCCCCAAAATTGTTGCTTTTGTGTTTCACTAAAGTCTTTGCTCTTGTGATGAGAGAAAAAATGAGAAAAGAAATGCAGTGATCAAGTCTGATGGCCATATCATATGGGCAATGACATCTGCCCTAAAGCAGCTAAAATAGCACTGTCCTATCTGTCGTAGTGGAATAGAAGCAGATCGTGGCAAAAAAGAAAGAAAAGATAAACAATAAAAAGCATTGCATTGATGGCATGACTTTGTAAATGCCTGTGGCCCAAGATGGGGTTCTATTCAAGATAAAAAATTGATTTTTTAAATTGATTGCAAAGTTGTGATGAGTTTCCAGTATTGGTACAAGACCTGTTGTTTATTCCTGTATACAACAATCAAATTATAGAAGACTACAGTAGCCCCCATTTTTTGTATGAGACCTAGTTACACAGAAACCTTTCCATATGTCATATAAAGGTTTGTAATAAGACAGCATTGTTTTAGATGAAATGAAGTTGAAAAATATAAGAAATGGATTGCAACAGATACATTTTCAGCTGGTTTATTTATACATGTATATTTCATATTAAGTACAAACTTGTACATGGCTTATGATAGGGTAGTATGGCACACATCTTACATGTGTTCTCTTATAAGTTTAAGTTATTTTGTTTGTCCATTTGTTTTCAAAAAGAATGATCATACATTCCAAAGCATTTTCTGGAAGGCAAGATATTACACTTTTGGTTAAGGAATTTGTTTATGTTGTATCAAAATTCCAACATAAAATTCAAGTATTGTACGAATATTTAACAAAAAACAGCTTTAATCAAGTTTTGAGATGTATCCCCTTTCATCATATTAAAACTAAAAGTGTTTGAAATGGCACACTGTAAACTCATAAAATGTAAGATTTCTCATTTTTCTTCCATTGGGTGGTGAACAAGTTGTGCCACGAAGTCCAGGCTCAGTGGCTTTTTGTTGTAAACATGTGAAAACATGAGTATGAAAAAACGTCTATATTGACTAAATTTGATGATTTGGTTTTCAGTTCATTTTGAATCTGTGCGTCAATTAGCTGAGCAGTCAGAGTGGTTTAATGTGGCAGGCATTCTGATGTTTTCATGGGCAACATACCACCACCATGTTGCCCACAAAATATTTGCAGGACTGCGTACAGGAGACAAAGGTACTAAGATATTTAAATATTGCGTCCTCTTTAATAATTCATTTGGTCTTTCAGATATTTTTACAGCAATTTGTAGGACAAGAAAACCCATTGCATGTTAAAGCAAAAAAACAACACTTTTAGGAGTGATTTCTAAGATTAATATAATTTGCGGGAATGTACATGTACATCATTCTAAAATATAGGACTATAAAAGCTGTTTTTCTTTACTTTTAATACAGACCGGAGTCATAGGATTCCACATGGTGATTGGTTTGAGCTGGTTTCCTCTCCTCATTACCTAGCAGAAATTCTGATCTACGCTTCTCTGGTAGTTGTGTTGGGGTTTCAACACTCTATGATCTACCTGGTATTCTTCTTTACTCTAGCCAATCAAGTGTTTGCCAGCATCTCCGTTCATGAATGGTATCGCCAGAAATTTGACAACTACCCAAAAGGTAGAAAAGCTATCATCCCATGGCTCTTGTAAATAATCATGGTTATTTTTCATTTGACTGTCAGTTTCTGAACAGTGTACATTGTATGATAGAACTGAGACTTTTAAATGGTAATTTGTTTTATCAAATTTCTTTTACAATTTTTATTATTGATTTTGTGTGGATTTTAAGTTCCTTTAAACATATACATGTAGGTGCTGTACCAGTATTCAATTTTGTTTTTTTAGATATATTATTTATGAATGGCTGATACCCAAATGAAAATTAACTCAAATTGAAATAGTTCATGTATTTTGTGAAATACCTAAATGTTAGTTGTGTGAAGAGGCCAACCAATAGCAGGCATGATCTTTGACCCATGAACAAAAGGTAGAATCTTATAGATTGCAAGGGCTTACCTGTGTAGTATGTTTTAAACTTTGAGGGCTTCGTAAAGGTTATTCATATTTATCATAGTGGTTTTCCCGAAGGCAAAACCAAATTGGGAGAATGTCATGCCTGTGATGAATATGTAAAAATAAATTTAAAACCAAAGATTTTAACTGAAATGTTATTGAGTTGATTACAGATGCAGGAGTAGTAGCTATCATCACGTGCAAACAAAAGCCCCAACTCATTGAATGCAGGAAAAAGTGTTACCACATGACTTCAAATTACATGTATTGAGACTTCCAAAAACTACAAAGGAATACAACACAGTGCACAACTTTGAGATTATGTAATGCAGAAGTTTTAATTTAAAACTGGGTGTTTTTTCATAAGGCTAGAGAAGTGTTAGTTCCGTCCTTGAAATATAAAATGTCTTCAGGCTTAAATGTTTATAAACTTAAACCATTCATGCTTACAATGGACCTATATGCTTACTTCAAAAACTTAGTAGAAATTATTGATAAAATAATTGCAAAAACTTTGCAGTGACCAAACTTTTTCAGTAAGAATTTTGGCAACCCTACACTTTCAATGAGCAATGAGTTTGCTCAACCAGACAAAGTTTTTAAAAATAAAAAGAAATAGCGTGAGATGTGACTGAATAGAGCAAGTTTGAGTGCTAACCTTTATTCAATTTGCGATTTAAAACACGCATGCGTGGTCTATGTGTTACTCAAATACGTTTTAATGGTCAATTGATTTGTCAAAATAAGGCAACGAGGTACCAAATGGGAAAAAATGTACTGTCCCATAAAAAAATTACATGCATACTATCAGGAAATAATCATTATCTAAATAATAACTTTTTCATTGGCAAAGAAACAACCATTTAGCGTTAATCCTACTTTTTGTGTGATTGCAAAAGGTTTACAAAACTTTTTCTATCGTGACCCATGGAGGCCTTCATGAGTAACTTAAACTGCCATCTTGACAAAGTGACGCAACTTTGTTAGTTGACTAGAGAAACAGTGCTCCGGAGCTAGGATGATCCAGTTGGACTAGCTAGTTCAACCATGCAGTGTTTGAGTGACATCTAGATTGATGGTTAAGTCTAGTAGACTCTAGTCAGCCACCCGAACTTGCTCATACACGTATATGTAACCCTACTTATTTCAGCATTTTAGCTCCAACAAATGACATAAAAAATATCCATCTTAAGAATTACTCACCTTACCAACTGTTCACAAAAGCACAACTAATTTGCACTGAAAAAACAAACTCTTCATGTGCAACTCTAAACTTAAATTACATTGTTTCGATGTTACAAAAATGTCAAACATTGATTTATATCAACCACTGTACCCTTACTCAACCACTTCACATCAGATGACAGATATATGCACAATTTTTCAAAACTCAGTGGATGGATTTTTACTGCCTGGAACAACTTCGGAGTGCCCTTAATTGTTTTGCAGTCAGTCGTCGTTTGGCAGGCGTGTATATTCACCCGGACATTCCATTGTGTAGCGTGCGCAGGCATGCACCTACCGTGCTACTTTCCAGTTGTCCCGTACAAAGAGCGACAGAACATACTGAAATTTATGCTCAAAATCTCCCTTTTTGCAGGGGTTATTGTGTAATCCCCGATTCCAGACCTTTGTCCTTTTGTTATACAAATGTTGCTTACAAATATGGATAGGCTAACACCATTGTTTATCAAGGTAATCCGCTCTATGGGAGGCAAGTCTGAGCATTTCGAGATTCCAGCATACCATGCAAGATTATCAGCTATGGCTTATGACTGAGGTTCTGCGATTCATGGTGAATGCATACTCACATTTTCTCACAAGAGAACAATAAATTATGGCGCTTATTATGAGAACCTTTGTTGTCTTTCTTTTGTCAAGTCAGGGTTTTAAAGTGACAATGACAGATTAAAAGAAAAAGATTACTCTGGAAGTTCCGGAAAGTTCTGAAAAAATAGTGCCGCGCAAAGGCACGGAAAATGTTTTGAAATACCGACCTGAAGTGGTTAATAATAATTTGCAAGACTGAACAAAAATTAATTTAAGTAGGTAAATCAATAACACAAAGCCAAAGAGACTTTTAAAAAAGGAATAAAAAAGAAGAAGTAATTATCACTAAAAGTAAAACATTTAAATGCACACAAAAATGCAGAGGAACTGAATGGTTAACAGTATCGAACACAACAATGAAACATCCTACACAAGTCACCTGTATTTTGTACATGTACTTGCATACTGCTGTGTAGGTTCGGTCACCAGGTATTTGCATTGCAGATAAATCCTCTCTTCTCAACAATCATCCTCATGAGAAACACTTAAAGAGAAATATTGCTCCCCTAAGCAAGTTCCCTAAAATACAAGGCATATACCAATGTTCCAGACTTAAAAAGTATTCACATCCTGAGGGTCTCCATTATACCCTTATGTACTTTATAACCGATGCAAGACCAAGGTTGGTTGTCCTTTCTAACCTGTTTTTTGTACTGTGCTGTGGTACTTTGACTTGTAGTTCCTCTTATCTTCATTGAGTTACTTAATTAAGAAGCTGAAAATGAACAAAAGCAAAATACATGTCAAAGATTGAATAATGATTCTTTTCAGTTGGTTATATTGCACAATCACTGATACAAGTACACAACTTGCAGTGAATCTTTTGAAATTTTAGGACCAACTTTGATGCGAAAAAGGAACCTGCTTGTCATTTCTTTATATTTAATATAAAGCATAACAATTATATTTGAGACTTGAGCTCACCTGTATGGATAACCCTTGTATTTCGCCCTAAATACTGACAGCAGTAGGCTGAAGAAGAACACAACCATTACCAAACCAATGACTGTCACAACTACACATGGGATGGAACCAGGAATAAATAATTATGGTTAGTTCAATCTGCAAGTACAATGGGTAACATTTAAACAAGGAGAATAAAAGATTGATTGGCATGACACAAGTTCCGACTATTTCGTCATATTTGTAAAAATTACCTTATGAAAACAAATAAGTAGGAATAAACCACTAAGAACATCAATTTTAAGTCAAATTTGGGGTCCGAATTAGCCAGCGCTCTACCAACTAAGCTATCTAGCCCTAATAATTTGTCCATTATCTTTGTTCAGAGGTGCCAGTCAGAAGCCATTCAACCTTAAACTGCAGTATACCAGGAATAACGCCCCAAAATAAAATTTAAGAATGAACATTTGACAGTTGCAACTTTATTAATTTTTCTGTGGCTGCAAAATGAACCAATCACTTAAGTTTAACCTCACCTCGTCTTTTTCTGTTATCCCCCTCTGTGATTGCATTTTTGTTCAGCAGAATAACTCCAACTGTAACTGCAGCATCTATCAGTGGGGTTAAGGTCAATTATATAATATGAAACATCTTTATTTACCTTAACAAAGGACCTAATTACTCCTCATGTTCACTCACCACCTGACCTTGTGACTTGGACATACTTTCTTTTCACTAAGAAAGTTCACAAAACCACATGAAGGCTTAAATACCCAATGCAAAGGTATTCAGTGGTATTCTACCACTTTTAGAAAACTTACCTGGTCTGGATTTGAAGTTGGAAATAAATTAAAGTTACAAAGGATACGAAGCAAGATGACGATGTGAGTTTCTGCCACAAATTGACCTTGGCTGCTGCCATGAACGTAGCTCTGTAGAAAAATAAATATCACTTGTGGTTCAATACAGAATATAAGTACGTGTTGCACTAGTTGGGGTATTATAACCCTTATAAAATGTTGATGTATGATATAGGTAGTGCTATCTGACAGAATATTTGCGTTAATGTATCTTCCTGTTGACACTTGAGTGATATTGACAATAGACACACGGGCAGTGGGAATGGAAGAGCAATAATTTCTTGAATCAAAATGAAGCTTACCACTTGTCCAGTCTGTGGGTTTCTGTGGGCGTATGGCGGGCCTCGGATATGATTCCACATCTGACCCGAGGTCATGGCGAACACAATACACTGGAAGAAAATAGTACAGAAAAGTCAAACTTTCATTACATAAGGCCTACTTAATTAACTGAACATTAAGATGTCAGACATGATTGCTATACTTACCAAGGCAACTACTCCCCATATGGTCTTGTTGTAGAGAAACTCCAGATTGTTACGTCTGAAGTACAAGAATCCAGCAATCATACTAAGTAATATACCCAGAGCAATAGTACCCGAGTAGTTTGGTGGTCGGAATATGCGGATCTAGTGTGGATATAAACAAAAATCAACTCCTTTTACCAACACAATCCAAGTTTTATTGTCCTAATTTACCCAATACATAAAAAGCATTTCACCCAGGTTTGACCATCAAGTACAATGAAGTGAAATGAGGTAAAAAAAACTTACATGGACATCAGTACGTTCACTGACCCACTTTGCCATTTGTTCACTTTGGAATCCAACTCTGTAAAGAGACAAGACCTCAATGTCAAATGTTTTTCTTCATTCCTTACTGTCACAATATGAACATAAAAGCAGACAGATAACTCCTTAAACCAGTTTCATTGTGGAACGTTAAATTACCTTTGGATGTCAAATGTATCACCCTTCTTGGGCTTCCCCTTGGGTGGGAAATGGATAATACTGGGGGCAGAGGTTGTCTTGAGCTGCAAACAAAATAAAGACATCATAAGTGTTAAGAAAGTGTATAATTGTAGCAAAATCACTGTAAAGCATATGGAAGTTTGATTTATATCACCTTGCCGTAAAAAGTTTGAAACATTTTTAATATTGTGATCTTTAAAAAAAAAAACAATAAAAGAGTCTTACCAATTTGAAGACATCCTGACCTTCGTCATAGTCCACAATAGCAAAGAATAGTTTGTTAGAGTAGGACTGAGAGTAACGCCATGAGTTGGCCAAGATCTGGAACTCGTCATTCACCTGCCTGTAATGAAGTATGGTATTTTGATAAGGAAGCCACCAGACTAGACAAAGTTGATCAATGCATGATTAAGGCAGTGTCCGAATTGATTACTATGGCTACGGCTGGATTACAGTATCATGTGTTGAAATAGAGGGCATCCATTGCAACACTTTTAGCAACAGTCATAGCTGTAGCCGAAGCTGCCAATTCAGAAACAAGCTTTAACCTCCTCGCCAGGCAGACAATTTCTAATTCCTGAAATAGTTGTTGAATTGTGTTTAACTGCAGCAGTAAAGCGCATGTTTTTAGTGAAAATTGACCTCTCTACTCTAATCTAAACTTACCGACACACAGTACACTTGCGCTGAGGTTGCATTGCTGTCAACATGATAACAACAGAGTAGTTACGTGGAGATGTCTTCACATATTGCCGAAACTTGTCTCCATTCATTCGGATTATGAAGCGTTTGTTACTCCAATCCATTAACTGCTTAACTTTCTCACCTAAAACCTCCTGGGTGGGATGTTAAACAAATAATTTGACATAAATGATAAATTTTTAAATGTGTGTTTTTTTACCCAACTTCTCTCGGCCTATATACTCATTAGAAATAACTTAAATGCTAATTTCCACAATCAAATGCAATGTAGTTGTAACTTTGTTAAATGCTTTGTTAAATAATGCAAGCGATTACAATTACTAAACATCACCCTCCCCAACATCAAGTCAAGTGATTTGCCCCAGTTAAATTAAATTTTCAATCCCGTCAATTGCTGCAATCGAAACAAGAAGTGGTGATTTGGGTCGTTTTCTATGTCTTATTTTTATAATAAAAGCCAAGTTTTCTGATCTGTTTGAACCTACATCAGTATAATCTTCCCTTTGCTCTGATGCTAGTACAACAGTTGAGTTGGGTATCGTTCTCTATTTGATTTATAAAATAAATACATTATTGTTTTGCGAGCTCTCCTTGCATGCACCTTGCTATATAAGATAGCCTGCAATTATAACAAAATGTTGAGATCGATATCGCATTTATTTGTCAGTTTGTAGTCATTTTCACGTACTAACACTTGCCTCTTTCTTTTTACATGATGCTCCAGGTGAGAAAATCAATGCCGACAGGCAAAACAGGGCAAATACTAGCCATATTCTCGGCAATACACTTCTGTTCCTGATCATGTCCATTTTGCAGAGAAGAAACAAGGTTAGCTAATCAGAGCTAGAGCTGCACACCACAATCATCAGGGGGGTACACACACACATTGCAATTTATGATTGGTTCTTAATAAAAATTAAACTGGCCTTTCTGAAGCATCATCCACTAGTGTTTTGAAATATTTGGTGCATGCCAAACCCGTCTATACATTTCCATTACAAACAAAAGACTTGAACGAGTTTAGTATAAATTTAAGCAGTAATGCTGTCGTTGAGGACGCTGTTCAACCCGCCGTTAAATTTTCGAAGTAGTGATAAAACGCATAAACGACCTATACGAATTTAGACCATGAACTCGCGTCATTTCCATTACAAACAAGAGACTTGAACAAGTTTAGCGTCAATTTATTATTTTACCAATTCTGTCGCTGGGGGCGCTAATTAACCCCACCGTTAAATTTTCGAAGTCTTTACAAAACAAAATGCGTAACCGACTGATACGAATTTAGCACACATGAAAGAGGCAGACAATTCTACGAATCTGTTTGGGGTTTCTCGTCTGCCACTCGCAATCCGTCAGTTTTTGCAAAAGCAGTTGCGATTTTGCAAAACTAAAGTGACTGTTACTTTGGTAAGTTGTTACTACTGCTGCTATTTATTTACCCTCAGACTAGAGACTCTATCTGTCTATGTTCGTACTGAAAATGTCATAACATAATAATGTCGAGGGGTGCCGGTGCGGGTGTGAACTGTGATACTGATATTGATATTGATAATGGTGTTCCTGTCTTAAATGTTGTGTTACCTGTTTCGTGATAAAATTTGCTGTTGGCACCTTTTGCATACTTTTTAGAAACTACAGTATAACTTAAGACTCTCTGTGAGCCTTGTAAAGGGAGCACACGGTTTTTCTTTTTAAACTTGCACAAAAATAAAGACTTGCTTTCACAAGTCGAAGTACATG
>CM021530.1:19587820-19628489 GCA_010994315.2 Pisaster ochraceus
AACAACTAGCAGTAGGCATTAAATACAGCACTCCTCAATCCACGTGAACATCAAGTTTATGGAATTATGTTGTGTGAAGCCTACAATTCACTCCAGAAATAAGATTTTGCACTGTGATGTGAATTTGACGTGCTTACGGTTTTGGGAAGACAATGCATTTCTATTTATAGCAAGTTTCCAAGCTTGTACAGATAAATAAATCCACATTTTATTGACATTGCCAGAGATGGAAAGTGTATTGGACTTTTTTGATGGTGCCAGCTAATTATGATGGATGAAATTGAGTTTATTATATACAGAGCAAACAACATTGTAACAAATTGGGTGCAATGGTTTGGGATTAAACTCAATTTTCGCCATCGGGAAAAAACTGGGGGGGGGCAAAAAAAATAACTGGGGGGGGGCATTTGTCAAAATTGTCAAAATTTGTCCATCTAGTTTAGTGACTAGTGGGATTGGGAAGTTAAACATCGTAATTCCTGTACGGTAAAATATTGTAATATTATCTTAAGATTTAACTCCTTAGTTTAATGTAAAGACAGTTCCTTTTAAACTATTATTTCTATAACCATGGTAATATGAAGCTCACCTCTAGAATCACTGCAGGCATGCACACTTTCAGAGACTTGTCTTAGTTGATGAATTTAATGAGACAAACCATGCATTTTTTAATGTCAAAGTGGAAAGTAATTGTAAACACATGTAGGATTAAATATAACTATAAGGACACTTTCATAATCATGTTGCTGAACATTTTTTTGTTCAAAATTAAAAACATCCTAACCCCACAGTAATAATAGGGTATACCATCCTACCAGCACTAAATCCACTATCTAAAATAAATTACTGTGAAAAAAAGGATCATTCGAATAACAAGTACAGTCGCAATTATTTTGATTTTAACTTCCAGCAATAGTCAAAATTTTCTCCCAATGTTCACCTACCCATAGCACGATTGTGGGGAGTACGATTGTCCGGAGTACAATACATTCAAACAATTTTGTGCTGGCTCGTTTTTGTATAATTTTATGAAGAATCTCCAAGCTGACAATCACTATTGACACTTTTTATGGGGCTAGACTGGAGTCAAAAAGATGGTGAGATTCATCTATTCTGTTTCCGATACGGTTTTTAGGTTTGATTTTTTATTTAATTAATTTATTTTTTGGGTCATACAAATCTCAGACCATTGGGTGCATTTGATTAGCTTACCTGGGTCAACCCATGTCTGACCCCTGTGAGTTCAGGTATGTACGTAGCTTTGACGTCATTGTTGTGGCTCAGCCAGGACAGCTCTAAGTAACCAGCGCATGAAACAGGTTACTTAGTAAGCTTATTACTTAGAGCTGACCTGATGCTAGACGTCACCCCGGAAAACTTGATCAACGGCCACCTTTTTTTCGTTATTCAGCGGGACACTTTGAGGAAGTTTGACACTCTTTTTCATCCTTAAACAGCAACTTTATAAAAATCAAATTTGTATTTATTTATTTATTTATTTTTTTTTGGGGGGGGGAAGATCTGTACTTTTGTATTGACCATTTGACCTGGGCCTGTAAAATAGTGTAATGATTTAGTTTTACCATGGGAATAATTATTTTCTGATCTCTTTATTTATCCATGAAGAGTTTCAGACATCAAATGAAAGTACACCATGTACTGGTCAGCTGTCCCAAGATACATTGTTATGAATGCAAGGGGAAGTTTGTATTAAGTTAGCTCTTGTCAGGGGCTCACCTGAATGAGCACATTAGGGTTGAGGCATGCAAGCTGATTAAAAGCACCCATAATTCCTCCATGGTTAAACATTACATAAGGATGGTTGCAACATTGACTGCTGACATTGATGTGGTAACATCAGTTGTGTGTACGTGATGGAGTAACAATTGATTCTTCTCAAGTTTTGCTGTGATAATTACCAATGTATCACCTACATGTAAACCCATTGTAAGCTAATAGAAACTTGAGAGGATCGAAAATTACTTTCAGACTTTATAGGCCCACTGAAGTTATCTCTCCCCCTAGCAATGTGCCAAATACGTTGGACTCCCTCCACTTTTTTGCTGGAGGCCCTCATGATATCAGGGACTGACATGACCTTTCAAATGAGAGCTTGTATTTGTTTTTCGAATTTTTTCCCCAATGTTCACTTACCCTCTAAAATTACACAGTTGTGTCGAGTACATTAAAGCGATTTTGTGGTGGCTTATTTTGATGTAATTTTACGAAGAATCTCCTAGCGGCAGCCATGATGTTTACTGATGTGCATGAGTGCTGATACATGTCATGTTGGTCATAATGCTCAGCAAAGCTTTAGTAGATCGATCCATAACGCCTCGCTCCTCCCCCTGCCAATTTCAACCCGGACAGAAATGTGATTTATAAAACCACCATTAGCTTTAACCTTGAGCTACTATTTATATGTACTAAATGCAGCAAATTTTTTTAACATAGTGTCAAAGATAGCATTTTTTGCTACTGTCTGTTCTTAGTAATGTAAGTCTAAGTTCATTACCACAGTTAGTATCACAGGGTCATTTGTATTTCTATGGTAAACTTTTTGGAGTAAGATGACAATTGTAATGTTGTTGTCTACACTTGTCAGCATTAGCAAGTATCTCAGTAGGCCTATCTATCAAAATGTAGTCATTTGGTGCATTTCAGATGTGTGCATGAATATTGAACATGAGTCGTTATACAACCATCTAGGATGTACATTTAAAATGCCGGCCTGGATTTAAACGAATGTCGTGGATGCCTTGGTCTTCAAAAGTTTCCCAAGGAATTTGTGATTTTCTGATGGAAGTGCCCTTTGTAAAATCGAAAGTAGCCTTGCCCTTAAAAGTGAAATTCCATGCCTGACATTACTTTAGTTTGCAGAATGGAGTTGGCTGGGAGCTTCATTGGATTTCCGGCTGCTTTGATACATAGCCTGTCCTACATGTACAATACAGGATGTTCCTCATCATGCTGACTCACTGACTTTGTTTACAATGCATTTCACATACATGGGGCTAAAAACTAGTATAAGAATAAGAAGACCAATGACAAGGGTAGGTTTTTCATGTTTTAAATGATCATAGAAGTAGACTTAAAATGTCTAGTACTATGCGTACAAGAGACACACCAAGAAACCACCACCCATTCAGCTTATATGCATGTCTGGAAATGTACAAAACCAAAAGAGCCATCAGCTGATCAGTGTGGGAGTCTGGCTCTCCACACACATGACACACACACACACACGCATGATTGTAAATCCCGCTTTCCGAGGACTTCTCTTTGTTCTCCCATTGTTTGGACATAGTTTTTTTTAGCGACGTCCCCATTGGGTTTGTATACGAAAACGAAGCAAGGACGTCCTCGTTCTGTCAAACACCCGGATCCCTTTTGTTAAAGTCCTCGGTTTGAATGGATAGACACGCTCACAACCTTAGGGATCTGGTTTGTGGGGTCCTGCTATTGTTGTTCTATTGTTCCCTTTTCTGAAAAATTATCTTGTGAGGTCCAGGTTGAACAAAGAATTCTCTTGTTGGGTCCATTGTTCCATTGTTAAAAATACCCCATAAGGGCGCTCCTGTAAGCCCACACACACGTACATGTATGTAAACACCAGCAAGCGTGGACCCTCCTTGTTCAACCCTTTGTGATAGCAACTGTGGACCACAATGTTTTCCTTTGTGATAGCAACTGTGGACCTATTGTCCCTTTTGTAATAGGTCCCTGGTTTGAATGTGTATGTACCCACACACGCACACGTTTGTGAATCCTGTAAATCAAGGACTTCTCTTTGTTTCCCCATTGTTTGGACTTTTTTTAGCGACGTCCCCATTGGTTTTGTATATGTACACGAAAGCAAAGCGAGGATGTCCTCGCTCTGTCAAACACCTGGATCCTTTTTGTTAAAGTCAAAGTGGTTTCAAAGGGTACAATGTAGACACGCTCCCACACTCATGGATGGTGGCTTGTGGGGTGGTCCTGCTGTTGTTGTTGTTGTATTATATTTTCTGAAGAATTCCCCTTTGGGGTCCAAGTTGAACAAAGAATTCCCTTGTGGCATGAAATGTGGGGTCCATTGTTGCACTGTGTTTTGGACCACACAAGGACAAACGCAGACCTTTCTAGAGATATAAAAATCATTGCTCAAAATATAGGAAAAGTATGGATGGTAGTACATCCATCCATGTACTGTAATAGCCTTGGTCACTGTTGTCCAGAACGTCAGTACCTCTTGCTCAAATTCAATCTTTGTATAAAATCGTATGGTTTAACTCTTTAAGTGCCAGGTCAACTGTAGAAAAAATACAATCTTTAAATATTCAGTGATCTGAATCATCAATGTTCGATAGCGGTTCTACATGTACATTATACTATTATTTATGCATCTGAACAATAGGTCATTGTTTTCATATGAAAGAAATATTTTGTGGAACAAAATTAAACATGAAGTCTGCAACTTATTGACACTGACAGAAAACAAGAACAATTCAAAGCAAAACAAAACATTCGAAACATCTTCACTTGTGCTACATGTACTACAGTTTGGATGTATGTAGTTCATTGCTGAACTGAGCTAAATCTAGTCAAATACTTGGCAACTCCACAGGTACATTTTGTATGTAAAACAAACACAATTTTGGTCTAATAATTACTCTAGTGTTTGTGAACATTTAAACATTTAATTTGCTTTAACTTAAAAAAACGCCTTTTTCAGTATATTCTTCATGCCCACTGTAGTTTTATTTACTGGTGTCACATCATTTTATTCCCAGTATAAATGATTTCAACCTGACAAAATATCAAGGGTTAATAATAGTGACAATGGTTTTTCTATCCCCATGGCACAGTACTTGAGGTGGTGTCATGGTGTGGATAAATACTCTGCTGTAGGAATTGGGATTCTCATGACCTAGATAAAGCCATCACTTTGCTGCTTGAGCATCCTCTGGTGATTGCCCTAAGGGAATTCAGTGCAGGGAAAATGTATGCTCCTTGATGTGACAACTCTTTCTTATACATGGTATAAGCCAAGAAATACAATTTAAGTTTGCTTTCTTGCAATGAGCATGATGCCAAAAATAGAATCCTTGATTTAACTGCTCTTTAACTTCAGGCACCTGATCCCTGAATACAAACTGTTCATGAGAAATTTGTTATCCCATGTGCGAGCATTTTATCTACGTATTTGACAAACCCTCAGTACATGGATAGTTGATTAAGTTCAATTAACCACTTGATTTTAAATCTTGAAAAATTATTTAATTGAGTTTCTTTTATACCATGCCTGATATGTGGCAGAGGGTGTCCCCCCAAAAAAATAAAAAAATAAAAAAAAATAAATGAAAATAAAAATATTCCCATACTTTAACCTTTTCCTCTCCTAACTTTACCCTTTCATTTTCCCGTTTAAGTTGTGCATTCCTGCATTACAGTAGGTAGTTGTAACTACATAAAAGAATGACTTTGATTGAATTACTGCCTACAATACTATAAGATACCCATTCATTACATGAAAAGGAAGGATGATACAGATGAGGAAAAAATTGTCTGGATTTTAACACATTGACTGGAAAGAAGGATAATCTACATGTACACATGTGTATTACATCAATATGCAAGCCAAATGTAATAAGACCATATTCACTGAGCCATGCTGTAGTCAGGTAGTGTAAAGTATTGACTGGCTACTGCTAGTGCTAGATTACCTGGATACATGATCTAGAGTTCATGTACACATGTACATGTACATAATGCTTTGCTTATTAGCCATTTCCACTTGCAGCCAATTTCCTGATGGTTTAATTTGATGTCCTAGTATGGCATTTCTTGCTGATACACATGTAATATGAGTTTAGCATTACAGGAGGAATAATTACATTACATGTACATGTACATGTATAAACTGATCAGTCAGTATACATGTATGTAGGCAGTATGCTTTGTCAATACTCACAGTTAGATTCATTAACACAGAGTACAGGAGTAAGGCTACAATACCGTAGCTGAATCTAGATGTTTATGTGTACATGTAGGATTAGGAACATTTGTGTGGCTATTCTTAGAATGTTGCATTTACTGAGCAAGCCTAAACAAGATGTTCCACTTTTGGATTAAATTTGGATTTACTGTTAAAATGTTCTACAAACAATACTTTTTATTCCTGGGCGAAGGACTGACCATATGCCCTTGTGATTCTGTCATGCTTGCTTTATTTTGGGTTTGCATTAGTTCACATGTGTTCAAGTGTGTTCGTGTTATAACATGTAGGCCTACATGGTATTTCAGAATCCTATTCTACTGCCATAGGGGTCCCAGGGACTCCTTGGTCCATCTAAAAACACCTGCCTGGTTCATAACAACAACCAAACCTTGGTTTACTCTAGGATAAAACGAGGGTGGGAGAAAAACAAAGTTGTCTTGAAACTGTTCAAGTTTTTCTGGCAAGGATCACGTTGCGGTGGCCTGATGTGCTTAACATTTTGAAGTGCTTCGTACACACAGAATATTATGAAATGGGCCTTCACTGTTTAGCATTTTCAAGTCCTACAGTTTAGCATTCTGTTTCAAGGTAATGTATTTTTAATGCATCCTTGTTCTGAGCACTGGATTTTTACATCATTTGTGTATGTATGTGAATGAAATGTAGTCGTCCAACTCAAAACGCATGGTTGTGCGTACACACATGTGAACTTGAACACAGAGTTCAAGTTTGTCTTTTATATGTACCAGTAAATTTATGTAGTATGTGTCAGTGCATAGGCCTCGTACCTGTTTGGCATTAAGTACAATATTTGAGTAGCTACATTGTACCATTATGTGACCTATTTTTTTCAAGATCAGTAATGCCTTTGTATGTGTTCGTAACATTTTATTTCAGACAATGTATAATGCATGCTTCACATCATTATTTGTAAAGGAATCTTTTTGACGGGAGATCACAATTTAATGTCAGATACGTGCGTGTGCGCTGAAGTAATAAGAATTTTATAAACATCATATTTTTGTATTATATTTACAACTGTTTCACATTACTTTGTTAAGCTTGAGTTTTGTACCACTTATTTTATAAAGCACATGTGGCGTGTCATGGCCGAGCGGATAAGAGCACCAAACTCAAGCTCTGGTGGCTCTGATCAGCAGAGTGTGGGTTCGAGTCCCGGTCATGGCACTTGTGCCCTATAGCAAGACACGTAAACATGATTGTATCGTCCTTCGGATGGGATGTAAAGCCGTAGGTCCCGTGTGTTGTGTAATACATGTATAAGAACCCAGTGCACTTATCGTAAAGAGAAGGGGTTTGCCAATGTGTTCCTGGTTTGATTGGTTGCATATTGCGCCACTGCACCTTGAAATCCAATGGTGCTTTAAAGGAATAAGTCTCATATTACAACACGTAGCTCCACATAGAAAAATACTGGCAGCGCATAGGAACCTCACGGTGATATGCGAAATATAAGAATGGTTTATTTTTATTATGTTATCGATTGTTTACATTGTTAAAAGTCTGATTAATTAACACAGGTTCATTTTTCAAATAATGGTACTATCATACAGTCACCGATGCCACAAATTGACACACAGTTGTTTACATATATTTAGACAATGTTAACAGTGGCCTACAACTTCATAAAGTTTCAGTACTTTAAAAGCTTTACTTATGATGATTAGGCATTGCAACTGAAATTTTTTGTCACCATGAACTGCCACCAAGGTTCAATTTTCCACTGCACTGCACGGCACGCATCAACAAACTGTCAACCTCAAATATGTGAGAAAAAAACCTTTTTCCAAGAACTGATACCAACCTTGCGTTGCGTTGACCTACATTAATCACAAACTGACACACACACACACACATTGTAATATATTGGATGGTGTCAGTTTGTGAAAAATGTCTGTGTTAATTTTCGATGCCACGAACTGACACAAAATTGATTGCTTATTAATATTAGGACGAAAATCAGTAAAAAGTACTGCATAGGCCCATATGAAGTTGAAAGCATCAATTCTCTACTGAAATAGAACTAGTTGAAAATACCCCTGAAACTTTATAAGAAAGCTTGATTTTAAAAAGCGTTCAACTTTAAGCACAGTTTTCTCTGATTGCTACTTTTTACTGGTACTATGTGTGTCAGTTCCTGACATCGATGATGATTTGTGGTGAACACTATACACAACATCTCTCTGATATTTATTTCACTTATAATATTTCATCCCATTTTGCTCCTGTTTGTTGCAGGAAGCCAGACGCCATGGCCAGCTATTCCAACATCACACCAGGCACATCCCGTCATCATAGAAACCAAGAGACAGTATATAAAGTAGGCATCTATGGTTGGCGCAAGAGATGCCTTTATCTTCTCATTCTTGTTCTCACATCTGTCATCATCGTTAATGTTGCTCTTACAGTCTGGATTCTCAGGGTGATGAATTTCACTATGGTAAGGCTACGACTTAAAGCAACAACAATATAAATATATTAGAAACAAAGGCTCATATGGAACTCTGAAAATTTAATCTTTGTTTCTGTTTCTTAATAGAGAACAATCATACATGTATATTATGCTGGAAACACAGTGGATTTGAAGATATGTGTAGATACATGTGTACAATGTAGTTGATCCTGATGTAAATGCATTTGCTTTCTGTATATTTACTGGCAATCATGTTTTTCTTTGTTTCTCTTCTTATATATAGTCTGGTATCGGAAAGCTGCAGTTCACAAAGAATGGAATCCAGATAGGTGGTGAGGCAGAGTTTCTCAAGACACTTTATGCTGCTGAAATCAAGTCTAAAGCAGTAAGTGGTGCAGACCCTGCAGCCTTGTTCCATAAATTTGCTAAAAATTAATGGTGCTCTAAAAAAGAAACTTTGTACATGGGATGCTTCACTCAGATATTTTAGGTCAATACATGTAGGTCTGATTAAATCCAATTTCTGCCATTGAAAGTAATGTGTTGCTGGTCTTAAGGCTTTACAAACCCTTTAACAAGTGTCCCATGCCTCCAATGTTAGCTGTGGTTGCCCCTGGTATTGTTATCATGTACAGGTTTATCTTTTGTTGCACTCTGTTTAAAGACAAATCACTTAATTATTTCAAAACGTTGTTTTTTTCAGGACTGAGTATCCATCTTTAAAAAATAAGTCAGTCAACTCATTCAAAGAAAAAAAAGGAACATATTCCAAGACAGAATGATGTACAGTGTAATTAGGCATTTTTAATTGAACTGAATACTATGTAAAGTGTTGAATGTGCGATGTACATGTAATAGTGATTGGAACTTGATTACTCCTTATTTATTTGTAATTGATTCTTTTTAACTCAGATCAGGTCTGAATAAAGTTTCATCTAGAATTTTTCAAAGGCTCCTGCATAAAGGAACTGTCTTTTTAATAGCTTCCAATGTAATTAGAGCGAAATAGAGCCAGAATTCCCTTGATGTATGGAAAGTGTTACTGACATCTAAATGAGCCTGAAGTGTCTGGCCACTAGCCACGTGCCACTCTCCAAAGTGCTGTTTATACATCGATAAGGGGGTCTCAAAGCCTTCTTACTCTGTTTAAAAAAGTACACTCGAATATGTCAATCATTACAAAAGTATAGATCATGAAATGTTTCAAATGTCAGGCAAAGTTAATAGTAAAGTACATGTACAGTCAAAATCTCATCTCAAGGTGAACTTTATTCAGTCCTGTGACTTCTCAGGACATTTCCTGATTTCAGGTTTTCTCAAAAGTCTCCCTTTGCTGCCAAGTTTTCTTTCTTCATACTTCTAGATTTACATTTATGGCAGTGTAAAACATCAACATTTAACACCCTTGAAGCTCAGGGTTTCATTGTTGATTGAGCTTACAAAAAGGAAACTTCTACCCATTTTTCAAATTGTTGTACTTTCATTTTTATTATTGTTATGTGAAACCATGCTCCTGCAACCCTTTCAAAATACAGATTATTTGTTTGTATTGTACCCTCTTGGTAAGTGATGATGTTTTGGAGTAGAAAGTGCAGTGTAAATGAATGTATTGTTATAATGTTCATTAACAAACTCTGCACTTCTGGCTCCAATATGTCAGACTCACCAACAGGGTGCAGTTAAGAAAATCATCTTAAGGTGTGGGACTATTTTCATTATGCACATCACACTCATATTAGGAAATATCCTACATTGTAGATCTATGTTATTGACGCTTTGCATCTGGTCAGTGAAGGTCTCCATGGCTCTCCATACTTGTTATGCCCATATGTGATTGTTATTCATTCAGAAAATGACACAATTATCTTTTTTTATGGTAATACTCTGTTGCAGGACAAAAACTTGGTATTACAATCAGCGACAAATGTTACAATTAATGCAAGAAATGGTTTAGAAAACACCACAAAAGGAAGGTTAATCATTGGTAAGTAACATTTAATTGAATGGTTACCACTCTGATAATCTGATGACAAAGTGGAATTTAATGACCTGACATTTCAAAATTTAGATTTCTCTACTGGGTTTTCATATTGCATGTTTTCTTTAATACAAAACGAATATGGATCATCAATATCATGCACAAAGTGTAAAAGAGAAAAATACATGCCAGGCAAACACATGGTTGTTGGTTTATTGGCAACTGTCCACTCTTTATTTATACTTGTATATGTAAGTAAATTGTCCGCCATAAATGCTTTTTCCAAAGGTTTTACTTTATCAAATAGTCAATCAAGGCCCCTGTGTGATCACAGCTGATGATGGTGTGAGCTAAGTAATGTGAGCCTTGATAGTCAGTGCCAGTCATTCCTTTTCTTGATACATACTGTACATTTAATGAGCAGTAGCTAGGAATACAGACTGTTAATGAAGCTGAACACTTATTGCATTCTTGCTATTTTTCCCTTTTATCGTCCAGGCCCCAAAAATTTAGTATCCTACAATGAGAGGTTTGTAATCTACGACACAAAAGATAAAATGTTATTCTATGCAGATGAGAATGAGGTGATTATTGGTGCCAAGAAAGTCACATTTACAGGTAAGACAACAAAACACTGCCCTCACATGGTCCTATAAATTGAGTACATTTGACCATGTCTGGTCCTCAGTTAAACCTTTCAGACAAATGAATGAATGCAATATTGTTATAATCTTTATTTTACAAACAGGCAGTGAAGGAACAGCATTCGAGGGACCAGTCCAGACTCCCCTAGTGACCTCAGTACCAGGTCAAGATTTAAGGTAAATTATAGCATCTGTTTAGATTTGTTCGCAGCTATAATGGTTTTATCGGTAACATAATGTTGAGAACATTCCTGGTGATATTGCATTATTGAAGTGACCATTGTGCAGGGTATCCTTGCTCTCAAATTCATTTTCGTGTTTATTTGTTTATTTTCAATTTTAGATTGGAGTCATTAACATCAAATCTAGTCATTGAATCACCACAGACAGTAAGCCTTAGTTCTCCTATTGGACAAGTGTCAGTATCATGTTTTAATGATATTAACCTTCATTCAAGGCAAGGCAAGGTGAGAATAGAATGACGTATTGCAGTATTGATCTAATCTACCTGATGTCATCATGACATTAACTTTTGGTTGCGCCACTTTGGGAGTCAGTCTCCCTGTGTGTTATACCATGTAGTCAATGTGTTTATATGCTCAGCATGACTTTATGCGCAATTTCATTCTCAAAAAGGCAGACTGTGGGGGTGGGCAGACAGTAGCCTCGTGTGACGCCAGTGCAATGGGTCAATGCATAAAGAGATGTTATCAGATCAAACTGTCATCCAACAACATAAAAAAGCATTTATGAACTATTGGTCGGAACATAATAATTTTGACATATTATTAGTACATTCAATTACTGATATTTGTTGATTTGAAATCATCTTTTTGTGAACACTTTTCTTTTAAACACTACCATCCATAACTTGTATCAATTGAAGTGAAGTGAAATATATCTTTCCATTCATTGTTTATATTTTAATTATTGAATTACTTTTCTAGATATCGTTAGATGCAGCAAATATTGCCCTGAAGAATCTCCCAGAAAGTGCTCCCGGGTCAAGTAACAATGCAGATGTATTTGAACTGTGTGCCTGCCAAAATGGACGCCTCTTTCTAGCCCCTCCCATATCAGGTTGTCAAGCAACAGCAGACTTTTGTGATTAATCAATTACTTAATGATCAGGTAATGTCAGGCTGTGTCCGATTTGGAGGCTTCAGCTTCAGCTACTGCTAGATTTTTGCGTCATCATATGTTGAATTATAGTATGACAGTAATTAGCAACACCCTTTGCAACATTTATAGCCACAGCTGTAGCTGCCAATTTGGATGGGGCCTCAGATTGTAATGTTTATAAAAGCCTGTTCACATTTATCAACAATTATGTATAATGTTTCAACCATTTCTATATTTGGAGAAAAATAAATAGTGACACCTTTAGCATCCTCTGCATGAGGATGTTAACGGTAAAGCTTTAGAAATTTACTGTTTCACTATGAAAATACTTGGCATTGCCAATGAATATTAATGCTTTGCATACTACATGTAGTGTAGTGGAAAGGACATGAAAAGGAAACTTAAGAATACCTTTAACACAACATTGTCCCACTGCTCAAAAGTTGTTGAATGAAAATGTTGATATTTGTGTACAGTGTTTTGAAGCAGCACCAGAATCATTCCATATTCAATGCACAATGTTCTAGTTTGTTTGTATGTTAATTAAATTTAAGTTAGTGTCAAGTACAACACCATTTAACTAAACAGTTCTTTTAACCAGTTAGCACCTGGGATTTTCCATTTGTTCACTTCCACCATCTCCACCGATACTGGAATATTTTTGTCAGAATTGCTGGAATAATTTTTCTGACTTGACAAAGCAAAGAAAACAAAGATTCTGTGTGAATCACAATGAGTGTATGCTCTGTAATGGAAAGTACAGGTGACCTTTGTTCCAGTCTTCCAATGTGAAACAAGAATACAAAGGTCACATCCCCTGCCATGCATTTGGGGGAAAAATGGCAAGTTAATACATCATCCGGCGTCAACTGGTTAAACTTTTGACTCAAGATGGTAGCAATCTTGACAGTTTTTTAAATATATTGATATGCATCGTTATTCAAAAGAATACCTGTCAAGTCTGCCACCTTCTTGACTTAGAATGACAGAAACTATAGAAAATGACAGTCAAAATGTGTTACATGTATGTTTGCTGCCACCAAGTCATTGAATGACGTAATTGATGACACTGTTAGTGGAGTCTAAAACACTTGTAGCAATGAGAGTATCAGGACAATCCAACATGTCCTTGCAAATATTCTGCACTCTCTGTAGTTTGTTGTGCATGTGCCATCTGTCTTTCTGTGTAACATTCCTGTACAAGTATATCAATAACAAAAAGATTCATGAATTCCCTATCATTGGTTATTAAGGTACAAAACAAAACAGCTAAATATCTGATGTAAATTAGTCCTTTATTCTTGCACTTTTGGTTTAAAACTTGAAATTGATCTAAAAGACACTTTTTACAACTGTACATGTATACCAAAATCATTGTATTTGTATTCATAATAATTTGGCGTAGGAACTCGCTGTTTCAAATAAAAAACTATATGTGATGCCCAAAGCCACAATGTTGATATCAATGTGAATTGACATCTTGAACACTCTAACCTGCATTTATGTGTTAAGAAATACTTACAGTATAGACCCTAACTAGGTTCTATCAATATTAATCCGGTTTTGGCAGGAAGTCTCAGGTTTTGGCTTGGAGTGTCGAATATGTTCAAATCTATTAATACATTGGCTCAATGCTATTGAGGTCCTTATTTGCAAATTTGTAATTGCAATTTCATGAAAGCCTATAACCAAACATTATTATTAATCAGAAAGAAAACAATCAAACATCACAGGTAAATGTTTTCACAGGTGTTCATGTATTATCTTTGCCAACAAAATACACATTTGGGGGAAGATAAATCACAAATAATTAATAATTAATAAATTACCATTAGCTTAAAAAAAATCTAAACCAGTTTTATAAAATTCATACAGACTGTAATATGGACCTTAAAGTACTGAACCAATGGTTTTTAGTACTAAACCTAAAGAGCTAGTATTTCACTGATTTATATTACAACTACATGTAGCATGGTTTGCAGCTTTATATCTCAATTTCAGACATTACCTTAAATAGCAAAATGCAGTGCTGCTGTGTTTGCATACTAAAAAAAATAAATAAATAAATGAAATCATAAATGAAAGCACATTGACCCTATTATCTCAGTTGAATCTAAGAAATGGATGTCTTTAGGCAAGTGGGTACATGTATTTGTGGCCTTATCTTAATGTTAACTCAGAATGCGCTAAAATTCTGTAGGTAAGCCTGGACCTATTTCTATTTGTTTAATAAGGGGAATGTTCTACTGCTGTCATTGCAAGCTGTAGGCTTAGTCTTGATTTCATATCGCATTCAGTCCAGTCATGACCTCATGTAGAGAATTTTACTCTGTGGGAATTTTTGTAAGGAATAATATAATGTATATATTATGCAGGTTTGGTAGATTTTTATATAAATGCATGATACAAATGTTTTCATACCACAAAGTCATGGTTATGTAAGTTAAAGTTAAAGTCAATTTGTTTTGTTGTGTTAGATTTTTTAAAGTAACTAAAACAAGTGCTTTTAATTAGTGTTTTCCGAAGTCCAGATTTGGTGAGTTTCTTCCACATCATGTTAAAATTAGATAAGGAATGCATCTTCATGTACCATCATGATTTTGGCGTTGTCTGCAACAAGTGAGCAAGTTACCTTTCAGAAAATTCTTCAAAATTTGTAAATACATGTATGTGTCATTTTAACTTGGGTACTTTTTGTATTGTTAAAGACAAGGTTTAACAATGTTTTAGCTTATGACATTGTGTGAAAATAATAATGTTAATTCATTAATTGAAGTGTTGTGTGCATCTTTTCCACTCTTGAATGTGTGGAGGATGACTTTAAAAATTATATTTAAAGTTTTCTTTAACTTTAAATGACACAAGGTACGAAGGAACAAATCCTTGAGAAAGTTTTAACTATCATCAGCTTTCCACCCTATAATAAAGTTTTGCCCTTTTTATTTGCCAAACTTAATGTCTTGGAAGTTTAATATGGTACCTCACCATCAGATGTAAAAGATACAGTTGTTTTTGTCTGATAAATAAGTGTACATGTAGGAAGATAGTTTTGTAATTACCTACATACAATTTGAACTTAACAGCGGCAGATTGTGGTACAGCACATTAAATATGTTATTTTGTGGGGGTTTTTTTTAAGGAAAGACTAAGAGGCCAAATGGGTTATTTTGCAATATCTTACTATGAAATACTTGAGAAATCAGTTATGAAATATTCAGTGTTCTTGTGCTTACCTTGCCAGTTTTGTTTCTCGTCTGAACTGAAATCTCCATCAAATGTCTGTTTGAAATTAATTATTTATACAGAAAAAGATAAAAACAACCTGGAAACTGCTTTTGTTCAAGAGGGTGTGAATTGTTTAAAATACCATAATATTGGTTCCACAAATGTCATTTAAATTACCAAAATACTGCAATATATTGATTTTACTGAAACTCATAGATACCGTCATATTTTGCATCAAAGTATTTATGAATTTCACCTCGGAAGTAAATTTCCAGGCACGCTTCTGAGCCGTCCAAGTTAACATTGAGTTACATTGAATTGTATTCTTAGTTGTTTAAGTTGTTTTGACATGTATTCCTTCTGAAGATGATTTCAGTGTCAAACTCTTTTATTATGGATCTAGATTGGGAAATGAACAAAAAGGTTATTTTTCCTAATGTCATATTTATATTTGTGTATTTATTTAATTGATTCCCTGTGTATTATAAAGCATGTGTGATTTCATGTGGTTCTTTTAAATTCCGTACCTGATCAATTGTGTTGCTTTGATTTTGAAAATAAACAAATAAATTTACACATTATTCATGGTGTTGGAGACTTATTAGACTCAAGTGTTGAAATGAAACTCCTTATGTGTACAGTACACTGACACTCTACAATTCTAATTTCTGCAGTCCATCTTGATGTTGGATCTCCGTATTTTAGAATTTACTGGGGGAAGTTTGCTGGAGATAACTAAAACACCATGCATTTATTCAAGTTAGAACATACATAAACTGTGCATTTTGGTACAATTCACTGCAATTTCGCTCAATCCTTTTTTCCCTATTTAATTTCAATTATTCATTTATTGATTTCACATGTAAGGATCAGTGGCAGAACCCCCAATTGGTGTCCTTGCCATAGTTTCAGCGCTGGTAACACTAACAGCTTCATGTAATATTTTTAAAAGTTAGCCAGAATATAACCACAGATAGTGTTTATTCTTTGTCTCCTCCAATCAAATGACACAAGTACTTCTTGGACGCTGTATAACTGTGTATAGAATAATTAATAATAAGAAATGTCATTTGTTGAAAGATGGTATGTTCCACATTTGACTCAGCTTTGCCTCGTTAAACCATGGAGGTAGAAATATTTCTACCTCCATGGTTAAACTGACTATGTTTTAACAAATGAAAATATTCCCACCATCTGCACTCAAACACTTTATTTATTTTTGTATCCCAGTAAATTGTGTAACATTTCCTTCGTAATGTTACCTCAACCAATCACAACGAGTTGTGGCGTCACCTTTTTATACTGAGTAGACTGGTATTACAAAATTATTTACATATATATATGCATTTGTGTGTGTTGAAACTATGGACACCATGGAAAACAGCGTTCCGAACAACGTATGGTAACTCTTTATAGTGAGCATGATATATCTAACATAATGAAAAGGGTTTCAGACAAGACACTCAAATGTTGATGTTTATTTTTGTACTAGTGTAGTTCTACACTAGACATGTACATGAACACGTACATGTACAATATAGAGCGCCAGTGCAGAGTGTGCTGCTTGCCGATGGCGTAGCGTACAGTAAATGACATATTATTTATGCAGAGATTCAGCAAACAACAGTCAGATGTTACTGCAGAAATGGGTAAGTTTGTGGGTATTTTTGGATTTTTTCTATGTCATTTCTGCGGCTTCCATACAGCTTGCATTTAAATCATTCAACGTACTTGCGAATGTCAGGGGTAGGGGACGTCTGTGTACATGACATGGTGTAGTGTAAACAAGTTAGATCTAAGTTCTAACTGAACTCTCCTCTGCTGACCTGACGAGTGACGGGAGCCGGGGTGGGATGGGCAGGCGAGGGGTTGCTGGACATGCTGGAAATTCCAACATTCCAGTGGAATTGATGCATGATTGATGGGGTATCAATTTTTCCTGAACTTGCTAGGTAAAGTTGCTGTATCCTTTTCCTACTCATTTATGATCAAAGTCATAATCTAATTGTGGTCTGTTGGAGTGATGGGGGACCCAGTAAACTGCTTACTGGGTCTAGAATTAGAAAGAATAAGAATATCGATCGTGCCATTGTTTTAAAACTATGTATTCGTAGACCCAGTAACTTGGGAGTCGTACTCATAAAACAAAAAATTGACATCTGTTGTTGTACAACTACTATTAGGAGTATTACTAAACCCCAGGCAAACATAATTGTAATTTAGCCAATTGGCATTTGCAATGATTTTCTGAACACCCAGCAACAAATTGCCCCAAACTGCAAAAATCGCTATGTACTAAAAGATGCAATATGAGGCATTTAATTGTGCTCCAAATTGGTGCTCCAAATTGATGTTTTTAAGTCCACAATCGAACAAATGCTGTTGAAGTCTAGTCATTTTAGGAAAAAAGACGAGTGCCCTACCGCCATCATATGTTTTTTTGTGGCCGAGCAGCATTATAATTATAATTAAATTAGGAAACCCAGGATAATTAGTGAAAAAGCAACAGTCAGATTTGGCATCATACATGTCAATATGATTATCAAAATCATAACCCTACCATGCCTACAATCATTCATAATCCTCAGCTGAATAGGCAACAAGTCCTGTGTTTTTTGTTTTCCAAACATCCTTTTGAGATTTTCAATTCCAAATCTCCTCAAAGTTTAGCAAATTAAAAAAAGGGCAAGAAGTAGTTTAGATCTTGTTAAAAGTATTACTGGTCTTGTGACAAGTCTGAGTTGCAATAGACCTAAGGTGACAATGGTACAGGAAACCTTGGACCCCTCCCTATACCTCTGTACTTAACTGCATCTAATTTGATGGATAACTTGAGTTTGGGGATAAAACACCCCCAAACAAACCACCCACACAAGTTAATATTGATATTTAGGCAATAGACAGTGTCATCTTGTTCATAGAATCATCTTATTTTCAGGAATAAAGTAAGATTAGTAGATTGGCATTGCAGCCATTCAATGGTGTAATTGTCAAGGTCCACGATGACAAAAGGAGTATCGCAATGATGAGTCCTCAGCCCTCGCAACTAGAAAAGGGATGATTTTTTTGGGGGTGGATGTTGTGATCAGACATTATTAATGTTATTTCAATAGGCCTAATAACAGTTGAAGTAACATTTTCAGTACAAATGATCACGCACCTGTTTTGGATTTCCTATACCTGTTCACAATTTTGTACTCTTCATAATCATTTTCTTGATCTTGATTTTGCCAGTACATGTAGATACTCAAGTACTCAGTTGTGCTATGGTTTGCTCTATTGTTGCACTTATTCCTTGGGCTCAGGTGTGTTTCGTTTTCCTCATTTTGCTGTCTATGACAAATCATTTCATTCAACCATAAAACCTAGCATTTGCTAATTAAGTAAAGGGCTGCTCATCAAAGTTCATTTCTGGATGCATTTTTCATATTATGAAAATATCTTGAGCTGTTTGACATTTCCTTCACTTCCTCTGCAGAGAGGTCATTTGCGTTGTGTTCTTGTAAGCTTTTATGCCACAACAATGCAACTGCTATGCCCATACAAAATATAAAAGACACAATTTTTTGTGTGTTTCTTTTTGTGTGTGCACACCAAAACTTGAATAATTACTTCTAATTCACAGATGTGTAACAGTAATGTCCATCTCAGTCTGAGTCATACACCAGATATGGTTTGATAATGACACAGAACAATGTTGGCATTGAATGCATTGTTTCATACAAATAGATTAAGACTTCAAGTGCATAGCATTCCTTCTACCTAACACAATAACAACATTCTTGTCTGTTTTCCCCCTTTGCAGCAGTGCAGTACTTCATGGATGTGTGTATGAACAGCTTAGGTACTATGTGATGTGTACCTGTGTCTCATCCATCTTTCTGTAAAGCTACAGACCACAGTGAACCGACTCTTCCTGTAGCTCTTCTCTCAAGCGAATATTACAATGTATTATAACACACATCTTGGCAATAGTGTCAGCATCATGGGTGTATAGACTTGAAAATGAGCAATCAGCACAGAATCTTGATGAGCATTGCATGATAACCAAACAGTGGTCAGGAATTGTTTGATCATAGTCTGAAGAACAATTAGTGTATTTTTTGTTCTTCTTCACAATCAAAATTGCTTCAGGTATGTGGTGGGAAGAGACTCAATCAAAACGTGATACATTGTAATACGTATGGTGGATTATCATTAGGCTGTCTGTAGCAGTTTTGTCATCTGATGTTTTCTGCAGAATGTGTTTCTCTCCAGAACTCCAATGACTGTTTCAAGGCTACCTGAGAACATTTTGTGTTGAATTTGTGCCAAAAAAAAGGAAGTTTCGAACACTTTGCTGTACCTTTGAACTAACTGATAATGAAGCAAGTGGGATTACTGTCAGCAGGGTGCCAGCCCTGGAATAGTGATGTAGTTGCTGCAAGTGGAGATAGATTTGCATATTGTGCAACTCTAGCAATTTATGTTTATCAGGTAAGTACAAACAGTTACATAATACGTGTATGATATTCTGTCTACTGATTTGCAATTTTTATTTTATTTATTAATTTTTTAACAATTTGTGTTGGTATTTAATGGCCTGGAAAGTCTATACAACTCCATACCAGATGCCAGACATGTTGTTCACATTTTTTCAAGAGCCAAATATCATGCCTGTACAAAGTTACAAATTACTGAGACAAGACAAAGTACATTCGTTGTTATTTGTAAATAATTGATAGTGTTTATTTGAAATCTCATTTATTTTACAATTCGTACCAGTACCAATCAGTTAGAGAAAATTTGTTTGAAATACTGTTGAAGTAAAAAAAATGAAGACCCTGAAATTACTGGTGCTTATTTTGATTACCGCAATCAAACAATTCCTGAAATGGACATGTACACAAATCCCAGATACAAAGGTGTTAAAACTAAAACGTGACCACTGTATTCAAAAAAACTTTCACTGGTTGGTTGTAGGATCGAATACGGATGGATGGGATAGGATGGATGGGAATTAAGTTACTCTTTCAAATGGGTTGATATTTGATTGAAGTACATGTAAGTTTTATAATATAGCACAAGATAAAAAAAATAATACAGTCTTAGGATTTGACAATTTTTTAAACATTAAATTCATTAAACAAATTCAAATTTTTGATGTTGTTTATTATTTGGAATCTATACGAAAACTTATTAAATTACAACATTTTACATGTCAATTTCATTTATAACTTATGTGTCTAGTATTTATCAAACACTTGTACAGCCATTTAGGTCTGAACATACAATATTCATTATTTATTTATACTACATGTACTAAAGTCACTTTGTCAGCTTCCTGAGATCATGTGGTGAACAAAATAGCGCGCCTATACATATTTCATAAATCTACAGGATAAGTGTATTCATGGAGGTTGCATGTGAAAGGTTTACACTGAACCAAGTAGGGTCAGGGCCGCATGAGTGCTTGAATAGGCAGTGCATACTGTATATTTACAGTTGCTAAGAGACAACCAATGCCCTGTTCACAACTATTAGAAATGTGTGATGATAAGTCGGGTAGCCAAGTGTCCCAGGTGTATGAGAAAATTACTTATTGATCCATCCGTTACAAAGAAACACACTGAATGTAAATATTACTCGTTAAGACCTGCATGCATTGAATGGTAGTACCAGCAACATTGACCAGACATGAATGCAATTGTACATCGATGTACTTGCACTGATTTATCAACAAACTGTGCATTTTCATCCCAAAATACTCACAAAGCAGTTGTTTCTGTTGTTTCTGCATTTAAATGTATGTTAATTTGTATTGTAGCTGGTACAACATGTACGTAACAGTGAATTGCACTTGTGTCATGTTTTTAACATCCTTGTGTATGCAATGGCTGTTTTTTGACTTGATGGTTTTTAAATGTTTTTATTGTGGATAAAGGATGACTATTAGTGTAGCTCTAATAGATGTTAAATTAATTCATTGATACTATAATATTTACACTGTATTTTTAAAGAAAGCCATTTGGATACACACATGTACTTGTACAGTGTACTTGATTAAAATTAAAATGTACAAAAGGGAAGGACTTTACCAATAATTTTATTATCTTACATGTCTTACTGGACTACTGTATGAAGTATAATAATAGCCCAAATATATTGGTATTTAATTTGTTCTCATTAAGTTTTTGTCCAAAACATAGTCAATTATGCTTTTCAGTATGTGCACACTATACTAAGATCTTACAAGCAATTCTTTTAGAGTACATTAAAGTATAATTTTGATAACAACACTGTTTGGTTTTGTATGCATACATTGTACATTATGTGTTGATCAACATGTATTGCACTTGGGTTTAATTCCTTTTCGTGTGTAAATGGTTAATTTGTACAGCAATTTGTTTCCTATCAATGGAAACTAGTTTTTTTTGGTCAACTAAATCTTAACATTGTTATAGAATATAGAGTGTTATTTTATATGAAACATTAAGGTTGTTTTTCAATTGATAGGATGCATTGGTGTGAACCAAAAAAGAAAGTAACCTTTTTATACAGTGGAGCTGAATGTTATTATTAAATGGACTATGTCATAGATGCATCATGTATTTTGTCACCATTCATGTGCCATTGTTTTCAAGATTGAATCTTGTTATTTACAATTTTTGTTTGTATTTGTTTCCAGCTTGACCGTAAACTCAATGAGTTTAAACTTTATGCCATCATGTCAGAACATAAGAAGACAGTTACATCTATCATGTGGCATCCACGCAGACCCGACATATTTGCCAGTGGGGGTTGTGACTACCGTTTGTTCCTATGGGATGTTGCTCAACAGTGTGTCCTCGCAATGGTTGAATACACCAAATTCATTCCTTTATGCATAGACTGGTGTCTGATGGAGAAGGATTCACTTACCTTTATTAAAGGCAGAGGACCACTCATGATGTGGCACTTTACGCAAGGGAAAGAGCTGTCTCCCCACAGAGAGGCACAGGGATTTTCTTCAGATATCCACAAGTTTCGTTGGCACCATAAGAAAATTGGAAAGGTTGTGTTTGGTCATGCAGATGGAAGTCTGTCATTTTTCAATGCAGGTACACAATGGTACAAGAATAACATTAACAATTTTAAATGAAGGTTATTGGTGGTATTTTCATGAGTTTCCATTACATTACATATACAAACTTTATATGAGTTTCCATTACAGACGGAAGTTTGCCTCACTTTGATCTGCTTTGATCTCAATATTATTAGTGAACAAGATGATTGCTATGTGAATGAAGTCCATACTATTCTGTTTATTAACTACTAGGTAATAAATCATACAAGCATGTCTTAAGACCGGACTCCACTGATGGTTCAGATGAGGATGACCCTGTGATTGACCTCGAGTGGGATCATCTGTCAGATGATTATCTCCTCATAGCTAATCTTAGATGTGGTGTACGAATGGTTGACAGTGAGTCTCGCATGTGCTTTATGAAGTTTGAGATGCCTAATGCCATTGCTGCTGTAAAGACATTGGCCTGGGTACCATCAGCACCTGGAATGTTTGTTACTGGAGGTGAGTGTTATGCTTTATTTGAATCTTTTTGTCAATGTGGGTCATTTCCAGGGAGGTATGTTTACATTGGTTAATATCTAATTGCAAAATGAAACCATTTCTGGACTTGCGGAATTCACAGAACAAGTATGGTTTGTCTGTTTGTTGATGGACATCACTTTAAGTTTTCATTCATTTTTCAGCTAACAAGAATATGTGTGTCTTGTTATTCCTATCAGATTCCAATGGCGGAGTCCTCAGACTATGGAGTGTCTCTAAATCCACACCCATCCAAAGCCTTAGCCTTAAGAAGATGGGGTTCCATGCTCTCAAAGTCTTCAGTACATCTCTCAATATGACCCCCAACAGTCCAGATGTTCCTCTCCACAGGGATATCTCATCTACAAGCCAGGCATCTCCAACACCGAGTGCAACCACCCTAAATTCATATGCATTACCACCAGGTCATGCAGTTTGCACTTTCCTTGATGGGGGAGTGGGACTGTATGATTTTGGGAAGAGGAGGTGGGATTTCCTAAGGGAGTTGGTAAGGAAATGTCTCTAACTTTATGCTTATGTGATTAGCATTTAGTATTTTAGCACATGGTTCAGTGTATTTAAAATAATAGTTGCTATTGTTAAAGTTTCTTAAAATCACAATAGTTTGAGTGAAAACTTTTTTGTATGATTCTTCCCTACAGGGTCATGTTGAGACGATATTTGATTGTAAGTTCAAACCAGATGATGCTGATTTGATTGCCACGGCATCATTTGATGGCACCATGAAGGTATGGGACATTAATACACTCACTGCCGTTAAGACATCACCAGGAAATGAAGGCATTATTTATTCACTGTCGTGGGCACCAGGTAAGAACAGAGGCCAAACTGACTATTATTTCCTTAAAGGTAGAGTCATCATTTTGGTTTTTGTCACTGCATTGCTAATTGGTGGTATTGAGGGCAGCGTTCAAACAGACTGAAATATTCCAAAGTCGCCTGCAGGCGATATTTGGATATTTGCATTTTTCGACATACTTTTCACCCCTCAGCCCAATATGTTGAAGGGGTATTGTATTGATTTCTATTTAACGGGGGCACTTCAGACAAAATAGTTTTGCAAGACACTACCATTAACAATAACAGGTAGGCTTTTCGGATAAAACTTACACAGTTTTTTCAGGGTCTTTACCAAAGTATGACCCTATCTTTAAAGTCTGTGTGCATGAGAAACCTAGACTAGGTAAAAAGCACCCAGACAGGTATGCAGCAGCAATGTTAATGGAGATTTCAAGCAAAGAAACTAGAAAAAAGAAGATGAGTTATCTGCTAATTCAAGATTATTAATAACTTACATTTGGAAGTACATCGTTTTGTGAAAGAATGGGAACCTTTTTCATGTATCCTTTCAGATTTCAACCCTATATCAAGTATAGCCAGGTATTATAGGAGTCTAATTTTTTTCACACTATATTTTTTTCACACTATATTTTTCATTTCTACAGCTGACCTGAACTGCATCGTGGCTGGATCCTCTAAAAATGGCGTCTTTATTTGGGATCTGTCCAAGGGCTGTATCTTGAAGAGATTTATGGAGGTTTGTTATGATCCAAAGTTATACGAACATTGTAGTCAAGGTCCTCATAAAAATACCTTTACTTACCAACTTGTGTGGTTATTTGCAGCATGGAAAGAGCAGTGTTTTTTCTGTAGCTTGGAATCAGAAAGATCCAAAGAGAATAGCTTCATGTGGAGGGGACTGCTATTGGTAAGTTTGCATAATATTCAGACCTAATGGTTAGTCCAGCTATTACAGCTGGTAGTTTTGTCACAATTTTCATTTGCCTATTTCATGTTTTGACTTATTATTGACAAAGAGTGATGTTTTTGTAATGTTCTCATCTGTTTATCTGCATGTAGTATTGTACGAGAGGCAGATGGGAAGTTACTGCAAAAATACAAGCATCCTGCTGCAGTATTTGGTTGTGATTGGAGCCCTAACAACAAGTAAGTTTCAGATTGAACTTGCAGCCCTTGCAAAAAGTCTAACCATGTAACTTTTTAATAGTTGAAGATGTACCCACTGAGCTGCTGTAGCCAAAAGTAAATGTTGATCGTTTGTATTTGTCACTTCTTCAATTCTTATTAGAAACTAATTGCATGTGAGATGCTGAAATTTAATTATTATATGTAAAAAAAAACAACAACAACATTTGGAACACATCAATTCATTCATTCAAATTGGTTACATGTGATTATAAAAACTTATTTTGTCTCAATGTGTTTATTAAACAAAATGTGTTTTTTGTTCAACTTAAATGGGTCCATTAATCGTTATTTCTCTCTTTATTTCTTTCAGAGATATGATTGCCACAGGCTGTGACGATGGTAAAGTAAGAGTGTTCTATGTAGCCACAGCAACAGAACAACCCTTGAAAGCTTTTCTGGGGCACACAGCCAAAGTATTTAATGTGAAGTGGTCCCCGCTCCGGGAGGGTATTCTGTGCAGTGGATCAGATGACGGGTACTAGACTAGTAATAGTAATGTTGATTTCTAGGTTCTTGTGCTATGTCTAATTGTGTATTAATGTGTTAATAAGTTGTATACATTTAAATGAAGGTTGTTTGTAATTCTTATGTTCAGAGGCCAGATTGACAGAGATAGTAGCTATGTCAGTAACAATTGCCTTATTTAAACTATAATTGAAATTGTTCGATATAGAAGATTGTAAAGCAGCACTCTTTCAAGTTTTACTTTGAAACTTTTCATATTCTTCAGAACAATTAGAGTGTGGGACTACACCCAAGACAGCTGTGTTATAATATTAGCAGGACATGGGGCACCAGTCCGAGGTCTACTGTGGAACCCAGAGATACCCTACTTACTAATATCAGGCAGTTGGGATTACACCATTAGGGTCTGGGATACAAGGTTGGTTGTAGCTCTACATCTTGTAAATATTTGATCAATTCTTTAACTTTGAATTCTTCTGATGTTGCTGAATATCTTGGTAACTCTTCTCTGACATAGGTGTGGAAAAACCTTTTCACATTGAGAAAGATTTGTAATATTTTCCCCTAATTTTCTCCTGGGCCTTAACTCTTTTTGAAAGTAATTAACAATTATGTATATACTGGACAGCAGTGTTCTATCAAAGGGTTGTGTTGTAAGTGTTGTAATTGTTTTGTTTTTTTGGTTTTTTTTTACCACTGTGACATTAGAGGTCTGATTTTTTTTATTAGGGATGGAGCATGCATTGACAAAGTCCAAGACCATGGAGCAGATGTTTATGGCTTGACATCTCACCCTAACCATCCTTTCATTGTGGCATCTTGCTCGCGAGATTCTACTCTCAGGATATGGTCTCTTTGTCCTCTTGTGACTAAAATGCAGCTGAGTATCATTGCAAAGAGACCGTGGGCTGAGATTGTTGGCACTGTAGGTAGGTGATCAGAATCAGTCGTGTTGTATAGGTTGCTTTAGGAAACAGACACCAGATGTACAGAGTAGAGTATTGAACATTATTTTTATTTTCTTTCTGATGGAGCTTTTGTGATATATTCTCATTAGTACAAACAAGGTCATATGATGAGTAATGATCCTGCACAAGCAATTTTTGCAGTGCAACAAGGTTGTATCTTTGTTTAAAACTCAAAAGATGTAAGCACAAATTCAATGGAGTAAGATACTACCTTGTATATTTACAAGTTTACAACCTTTTGACCAAACTGTACTTACCAATACAAACTGATGAATACCTGAAGTTGAATTAAATTCTGCTAACAGGTCTGTCATTAAGTCTCTATTTCATTGTACAGAGCATTCCATGGCAATGAGCACATCTACAGTCATGGCTGGTCGTATGTCACGTGAGCTGAAACAGAAGTTGGAACAATACAAAGGGGATTTAGATCAAACTGTTGCCTTGAGATGGTTTTCCCATCTTTTCTCAGTAAGTTCTCCTTTTTATATGGTGTTCAGTTGTTCAGTTAAATGAGTGTGGTTCCGTTCAATTAAGTGCCACATTAAAAACAATAGATAAACCAAAGTGTACCTGTCTCTTTTATAGCCTCCTGGTGGATCCAAGATACTGTGGGAGCTAGTATCTGTCCTAAATGGTCAAGATGATAGTCTGCTAGCAGAAGACTACAGCAAGGGCATCCTGCATGCTAAACATCTGGTCAAGTTCAAAGCTGTGAGTTTGCATCTGCTATTGCATACCTTCCAACTGTCCCTATTTTCTAGGGACCTTCCCTACTTTGGAGAATCCCAATGTCAAAAAAATAGAGAAAGTCCCTAATTCTGAAAATCTTGTAATACTGAAAAATAAGATATGAATGTGGTAATGAAGCTGTCCTTCATAATAACTTATGACTGTGACCTTATTTTTCTGGATCTTACAAATGCCTGAATCCATTACAAGCCCATATGTGTCTTTGTGCACATACTCCGAGACACAGATCTGGCCCCATGTCCCTATTTCTGACATTGCTAAGTTGGCAGGTATGCTATTGAGATATTTCCCCTCTGGATTTTTGTATGCTATTCACATACTATTCTTTGACACATTTGACCTCTGACCTTATTTACAACAATGGCATTTGTGTAAAGTTTAATAACTTACATTTCAAATGTTTTTGTATGTGTTTTAATATGTGATTTGTAGTCAGAAGCTCAAGAGTTAGAGATGGTGAAAATGGTACGAAACACATCCGGGACCGGTGCTAAGGCCAGAGAAGAGAAGCTTAGAGAGGCTGCTAGTATCCACGTACGTCTTGGTCAAGTCCAGAGATATTGTGAGCTTATGGTTGAAATACATGAGGTGAGAATTGGAGAGAATCTTAAGCACATATTGTGAAAAAAAACTAAAAAACCCTGAACTACACAATTTTGAATTGATCGAAACATTGTTTCTTCATTCTGTAGTGGGAAAAAGCATTATCTGTTGCCCCTGCTGTGTCTATGGAATACTGGAGAAAGCTCTCTGAAAGGTTAAGAGTCTTACATCATTCTTATTTTAAATAAATATATACATAAAATTATTAGGTCTAGAACTTTTTCTTTGACAAGTGTAAATCATGCTAGGACCTTGTGTGCTTTTTTTATAAAAGAAAAATCTGAAAATGCCTGCTTGTTCTTTGTTTCTGTTTTAAGATATGCAGATTATCTTGCTTCTGAAAGTAGCAATGACTGTGTGCCTTATTATATCGCCACTGGAAACATCCAGCAACTCACCAAATACTTCAATCGTCACAACCAACTCAAAGATGCCATGCTAGTTGCACAAGTTGCATGTGAGAACGGTATCTCGACTTCTGAGCATGCTCAGCAAAATGTACCAAATAAAGATCAAAATGGCATACAGGAACCTTCTGAAGACAACATCAGACTCTTGAATGATATCAGCTGTAAGCTGGCAGAGAGATATTTCCAAGATGGCTGCCCAATCATGGCAGCATGCTGTCATCTTGCAGTGGGAAATACAAGGGTAAGCAGCATGAGAACCAAACACTGTAACCAATCAGACATGTTTCTTATGAGGAATTACATTTTTTATTTATTTGTTTCTCCCTTTCTCTTTCTTAAGTGTGCCTTGTCTAAACTCATAAGAGGTCACGAGTTGGAGTTGGCCATCAGTATTGGGAGGTCAATCGAGGGCAACAAACATCCTGACCTAATTGCCATGGCAACAGACTTTCTTGCTCTGAGATGTTCCAAATTAGGCAAATGGTAAAGTATGCTTTTCTCAAAAAAAGAAACCATTTTTAACTATAACTACCTCACCTGTAGTGATTATTTTTGTCTCTTGACCTTGCGCTTCAACCTAAACATTGGTCATTATAATTACATCAAGTCTGCGCCCTCTCTGTTCCTCTATGTGCATGCAGGGACCTTGGGATTGATTTACTTGATACATTGCCTGACAGTGAGGACTCAATGGTGAAGATGTGTGCACAATGTGTAACAAGTAGCGCTGAAATAGATTTTCTACATCAGAAGGTATGATGGTGGCTATTGGTGTTATTCAGGCACAGGTTTTGTGGCAGTTCGTATGCATTCTAAAAATTACAGAACTGTTGCATGCATTTCAATATTTCCCCGTCTGGGGATTTTTGACTCTGATTAAGGTTATTTTCCACTTTTTCTGAAGTTATTCCTTCTTCAATACAGTTATAAGTACTTGTACAACATAATTCCTGGACCATTTTCATTCTTTCTTGCTTCTCCAAACCGGGTTTGTACACAATCATCTTTCCTGAATTGATTTTAAATTTTGAGTGACTAAGTAACTGTACATTAAGATTTCTGCCTCCATTTAGGCTTCACTTCCTAACAGGGCTGTGTGTAAAGACAAGGCCCAGGAGTTAGAGAGCAAGGGAGACGTTGAATGTGTGAAGTATTATCTTTTATCAAAGACCCCAGAGAGGGCGCTGGAGCTGGGACTCACCAAGATTACAGGTTGGTATGATTTGTATGAGCCAATTATAGACAACACATACTTTTTCCATCTTTTCATGATCCTTATGGAAATAATGTACTAAATGACGTTTTCTTCCTTTGACTTTTCAAGATAAAATGTGTGAAAGAAATTGGACATTGCAAGAAGTGTTGCCAATGATCAAGCTACTGACTAGTATAAGAAACAATGTCTTGATGCAACAGAGTCTTACAAAGTAAGTGTCGTCTCATATCATTGGCTTTAGTTTATGAATTACAGGTTTATGCATAATCTCTAGGTGTGTACCAGCATATTGAGGTCTCTTTGGATTCCTTATGTACTTCTGAAGGGTAGTAGATTTTTGACAATGTTTAAAAGCTAGTTTTCTATTTAATATATAAAATGTTTGCTGCTTTTCAGGGAGAGGACCGAGCTATTGATATTGAGTTTTTATCTTGGTGGACTAATGGCTATACGGAGAGGATATAACAGCATTGTCATACCACTCTTGCAACAATCTATGTAAGTTGAGACATTGGTATTTGGAAGGATATGTGGTGGTTTTTGTGTGTGTTTTTGTCAGCTTGTTGGTTGTGTTTTTCATTGGTAATTTTTAAGAGGGACTGCAGTTGGTTTTGTGTTGGGATTTTAATTCCTTTCATTCAAAGATATTATGTCTTGGTTGTCATTTTATAGGACTATGTTGATCAGGAAAGGACTGGATGCAGATATCTCAATTCCACTCAGTGAAGAGCAGCTCAAATTAGAGCAGAAGGCATGGGTTGCACACAGGCAATATGAAGACAGGTAAGATTGCCATTCATTGTCATAATTCTCACGTGACTTTTAACTCAAACTAAATAGATCAGGCTTGCAACTCTTCCGGATTTCCGCGTTTTTAAAAAAATGATCATAAAATTAATTGTTTGTAATTTTCAAAATTCTGGCGATAAAGTCCCTAGTCTTGATATTTGCTAGCCGCGATCGTTCATTTCAGTAAACGAACATAAAAACATGCATGCACATTGTTAGTCTGGCTCTTTCCTCCGTGTTCCTACTACAATACGTAGGCGGGTAGGGAAACACACAACTCGTTTTTCCAGGGGTTAGAAGACGTGCGGTGGAGTCTAATCGCGACGTCCTTCCGGTGATATATTATACAAAATTTTAACCTCATACTCATAAACACATCGCTCTCGCCGCACAATTTTCCCACTGTGAATTGTCGACCGATCGTTCGACCGATCGTTCAATCGAAAATGTATTGCAAAAGAAGTTTTAAACAAGCGATCCTTTATTCACGAATCCATGGAAATGGTTGTTGATGAAAACAATATTATCATGGAGGTAAAATAGACCTCCATGGTATTATTAAGGGCAGAAATTAGGGGATAAGATCGTTCAAAAACGCAAGTTTTCGAACTTCAGTTTCCGTTTTGTTGTTGTTGTTTTTTTTCCAATTTTCTTTATAGCTTCGACAATTGTATGCACCTTTGAGTGTTTAGATAAATAAGTATAAATCATGGGAGATTTCGAGGATAAAGTGTCCAGTGCACAACCAATTGTTCCTTCACGACAAACCCGGAATGGCGTATTGTGTGGTATTGTGCCTTCGAAAATGTTCCTCTTTTTTTTTCATCGGGCAGTTGCAAGCCTGATAGATATAGGAAAAAACAACAGTGTTGTCAGGTTAACTTTTTAAATTGTTTGCCCTCAATTAGAGTACTGGAGTCATGAGTTGAATAACGTTTTAACATGACTTGTTTTCTTGCCTTGTAATACACCACCATATAATTTAGTGATGAGACTGATGATTATGAGATTGTAAGCAGACATTGTGATCCATGTCTGTGACAACAGCAAGTATTCAAGTCAAATAAGAGTTGTATAAAAAAAAAAATTATGAGATATCGCCTATCTCACAAGGCCGGACGGCCACTTCAAGGTGAGGGCTACACTTAACTGATTTGGGCTGTCGACCCAGATCAACTGTCACCAGGGGCACGTTGCCACTAACTCCTGGGGCTGAAACGGGGTTACCCCCTTTACAGTCCGTAAGGATGTAGGCATTAGGAGCTCCATTAGGAGCCTGGTTGGCAGAGCAGAGTGCACTACCTTCCCAACTTTTTACGAAGCAATTATGGTCAAGTGCCTTGCTCAAGGACACAAGTGTCATTACCGGGATTCGAACCCACACTCTGCTGCTGATAACACCAGAGCTTGGGTCCAAATGAACTAAACCGCTCGGCCATGACACACCACAGAGTTGTGGGCATCAGTACTACATGAGTATTTAATTGACTTCAAAAATTGTGTTAAACTAATCAAGAAAACTCTTCAGTCTTTTTGGAATCAACAATTCATTTACAATTTATTTCATTTTTTTTCTAAACAGAAAGAATTTGTCAGACAGCAAGCCCATAAATGAATCTCTTGGGGCTGTGTATAACACCTTAATACAGAGAGCTGGATCAGAAGACACAGAGCTAGAATGTGGTGTTGATGTGGTTGCTGGGTCACAGTTACCGAGCCACTCTGATGTTCATTTGTCTCTGCTAACCGGCTCTAGGATTCAGGTAGGTACTTAATATCAAGCAATAACAACTTCAAGAAAATATGAAATCGTATGTAATTAATAGAGCTCTATCTGATGCTTGATCTTGTAATACAGCCCTTGAAAACAACATATCCAAGTCAATTTACATTTGTGTATTCAAAGCAAGTTGTGTAAATTTGTCTATTATTTGCTTTTCTTCAATAATTTGATATTTCAGGGTCCTGTATTTTTCTTGGAGGATGGAAAGTCAGTGATTGCTTTGAGTGATGCCTTGATGTGGGCTAAAGTAAACAGATTCTCACCACTAGCAACAGGTGCAACCATTAATCCATACTGAAGGGCTAAACCCACTGGTTGTAATGAATACTAACAGTCCAGTCATGCATCACAGTCTTCTTGGACAGATCAGGGCATCTCATGCAGTTTTGATTGTGTTAGTAGTGGCTTTGATGTCACTTCAAAATGTTAAAGCTTTCTATTGGAAGTACTCTTCACAAAATGGAAATGGTCTAGCCCATTCAGAGACTTAACTCCTTTCCTGCATCACTGTTTCCTGAAATTACTTATTATTTGTACTGTTTTTATACTATGTCATCAACTAAAATGTACTTTAAACACAGATTTAAAAAAAAATGCAAAGTAGTTCATTGATGAACAAATGGCAATAATTATGTCATAATGGATCAAAACAAGTATAATTTGAGCAAAGTAATTTGATAATGAATAAAAATGAAAATACAATAAGATGTATTTTTTAATCAGATTATGTTACACCTCTTTCAATTTAATTCAAGAATATTTTTTGACGAAGATTAATGTGTTGTTTTTTAAGTATTGTGCTGTAAACGAATAACTATAATAAATATTTATATTCAATTTTTTTTACAATCCGCCCACAAAATCTTTCTGGTTTCATTCTTAAAGTAAATTGAAGTACGGGTAGAGATAAGCACCTAATTAGATTCGTTACACTGTATAAACGCCTTAGAAATGTGAGGGTATTATGAAGTTATAATTGTGCACAAGTACACAGGAGTATTGCTTTCTTGTGGGTTGAAATGAAAGATTAGAATTGACCATGCCACACAATCAAAACCCACCAACCTTGATCCAACTCTATATGACCTGTTGTCATGTGCAGTACTTATTTTTTATTCATCAAAAGTACTTTTTCTAAACATGTATTCAATTGCATTTATTTTTTATTCATTAAAAAAGGCACCAAGATTACTGTTTTGAAACCTTTTATGATTTTGCGTTTGGTTGACTTAGATTATTGAAGGAATTTATGGCTAAAATTGTAAATCGAAGACATTTGTATATTTCTGAATTTTAGTTACTTTTTGCCATGTTAGTTGATTTTCCTTCGTAGTAAAAATACTGCATAGATGGAAAATATGCATTTATCTACTGCTTATATTTGATGATAAAGCACAAGGCAAAGTCTGCTGTATCTGGTTTAAATACTGTCCCAGTTTATGCCAGTTTATGCCTTACAATGAGGCAGGAGGCTGAGATCATTCTTGCTTTAAAAACATTTACAACTCTCAAAACTATTTTTTCATCAAATAATTAATTGTGTAAACATAAACAACGATCAAATGAATTGACCCATTTCATCAGTAAGTGTAAAAAATGTAAGTAGTTGTTTGTATTCACTGTAAGATTTTATAAATTTTATACCAGAATTAACCAAAAATGAGTTTGTAAACAGAACAATAAAAGGCTCTGCTTTTTAAAAGCTGTTTGCATTTTGACAGCATAGAAATATGTTGAATGCAATAAATCAAGCAAAAATGTCTTGAGATTGGATTGTGGTTAAATTTTGTGGAGGTTTACCTTCATGCACAATCCTTTATCTCACTGAAGAAAAAATCGGTACGGTTTTCTCCTTGGTAAAGGGCGACTCTATGAGAAGGGGGACACCAATGCAATGACCTGGGGCAAGAGGCAATTGCCTCCATTGCCTCTGTCAGGGGCCAGGCCTGCCAGAATGTCAAATTAGTATCAAATTGGTTTCCCTTTGAACAAGTTGGCTGCATTTGGGGGTCGAGCTTCTGTTTTGTTGCTGTTTCATTTGCTTTTACTCTTTTTCTTTACACATCTTGCTCTGGTTAAGATAATGACAGTTTATCTTCATGAAAATAATCGGCCCAATTTTGCAATTTGAAAAATTGTGATGTTATATTGTACTGACGTTTTGATTTTTTTTCTTTTAATAAGTAACTTGTGTTAATTGAATATTTAAGACTGTATGGTGTTTCACAATTTTACCTAGGAATTAAAAAACTTGCAGCTTTTAAAACTGTAGAGTGCTTTTTCTTTGACTTTCCCCCCTTTGTATTAGACAGATGTTTTTTATTTTAAAACTTGTTTTGCTTGTGTGGTAGTTTTAACTGAAATGTTCCTCTGAAATAAATCAACTATGTGAATTGAAGACATGGATTTAAGCCAATAAACACTTTCGTTTATTAATATTTCAATTAATGATAATTCTATTTGTAAAAAAAGATGATACATTAATATTTTTGAGGGTGTAATTACATGTTCATGTATATAGATTACTTCTTAGATTTACAACCAACCCCATTTTTTGTTTCAATGAGCATTTTTTTCCCAACGATTTTTTAGCAATGTGATCTGGGGCAACAATGTCATGACAAATTTCATCTGCCTGACTGACGTGTGCAAGAACGAATTTAATTTAAGTGTCAAATTTATTGAATGTTATAATTTTAAAAAATCATTTAATGTAGTTTATCATTATCAATCATGCGTCGTACTTTATTTATTTTTGTTAAGTGTGTCTTTAGTTTGCCGTTGTTAATCGTTTATTATTGAGTGTCTTGATATTAAATTTCTTTAAACCATTAAATAATCAATTTTTTATCCAAGATTCTGATTTTGTAGAAAGCCTACCCACAGTGGTCTGGCCTGAAGTGTCCAAGTTTGACCGTAACACTTGATGAATTAGCAATGAAAAAGTTTTAAAATAAAATGTTTTTTTTTTTAATGATAATTATTTACGTTTGTGCATTTTTTAGATAAACTATAATTAAATTGAACAAACTCACAAATATGACACATTAAACATTCATTTTTAACCAGCTTCAAATTTAATTTCAGCAAATGAAAAATGTAACAAACATCAATAAATTTTTATAAACAGCACATGTAGAGCATGTAACTTCTGTAACTTAAAACAATATGGAAAACAAATGCTTCTAAATGGCCAATTATCTCTTATCCTACATGTTCAGATGATAAATGGAAGAACAGGCTTACCATGTTAAGTAATTTATGTACAATTATATACAAGATCATTAATAAATTTTAGGAATTTAACAATCAAAAACTTTCTGGCTGACAAAAATTTTCAATTTGCATGTTTTTGACAGGAAAGCTTTTGTTCATTAGTGAATCAAAGTAACTGATAATGATATAAAAAAATCATAGACCTTTTGTGGATGTTATAAAATGTGGCAAATTTCTGATGCATTTTACAGGATTACTACTAGCATGGCTGACCATAGTTGGATTATAAATTGCAATAGACCTTATGCATATGTCTTTTCAGAAGGGCGCCCTGAGCTAGAGGTAAAGAGAAGATTGCTCATTGGCCAATCCTTTGCACTGCTTCATCATCATTTTACTTCTAAGATGGCAGTATGATGACGTCAACGCATAAGGTCTATTTAGCAGACTGAGAAGACAATGGGTTGATAATACATTTGAATCTTCATCATGATCTGCCACTGATAGGTGGAAGTACAGGACTTGAGGAGAGACTAGCAGCAGGTCGTATTGCTGGCTGGGAGGTGTGGTCGAGTTGGCCGACTTGAATCTCTCTGAAGGTCACATTGTTGCCTACAGGTGACCTCACTGTTGATGGCTTATCAGGGCTGGGCTTCCCTTTTTAGAAAAAAAAGAAAGAGAAAGTATTGTTCAAAGCTATTTTATAGTTTTGGTAATTTGATGAAACTGTGTACATTGTACACACTTCTCATAAATTCATACTCTTAGGAAACATATGATCATATTAGCTTAGCTAAACATTTTCACTTTGAGTTGTCAACATGATTACTGTGTGGTTTTCATTTACTGTTTGTTTGTGAAAACTCAAGTTACTACATTAACAATGGTTTCTTTCCTGTATAATGTTCACAACAAACATACTTGATAATGTGTTGGGTTTGCGACTGGCTGCTTGTGACTGATCCTTCCAACCGATGCCCTCTCCTGTGTAGGTATTGGCTGGTGGTGGCCTCCGAACACATCGCTGACCAATAGATGGCTTTATATCAAAATGATCTGGTTCTTCAAGTCTCTCTTCTTGCCTATGTTGTATGTGTTTATGAATAATTTCCTGGGCCTGTCGGATTAAAGAATAAGTTACGAAATTGACTTTAGCATTGTTACTGAGGTGAAATTTTCAGCTGTTTTCTAAATTGTATGCAATCCAATCTTGTAGACGTGAGGGATTGTATTATAATGCAAACAATTAACAACAACATGGTTTCTTGCTACCAAAAATAAGAAGCTCTATGTTAGCACGAAATACCTTTTGTTGACATGTGATGATATTTGGTGCCGTAAGGAACTCTGTTATCTTCAAGTTGTTTTTGACTGAGGTGGATGCAGTACATCGTGCATGCATCGGCAAGCTCAGCTGGTAAGAGTGATCAGTAAAGTCTATGTCGTAGTCCAGTGCAAGCCGCTTCACTCTGAACAAAAGTAAAGGCAAACAAATGGCATTTAAAAAGTACTCTTTGTAAGAAGACAAAAATGCACAAGAGGCTTGTAATTAAGCATTTTCAAACGCATTTACCTAACTCCCATGCTCAACTTTGAAATTTTGAAATGTTCTACTACAATTTAACAGTTCCATAATTCACACAACACAAATATGTTGTGTTTGTCTGGACTCGGGCCTGACACTTCCCGGAGACAGCAGAGGAGATTTGCCTCTTGCCTCCATTGCCCTTGGTCATTGACTTGGTGCCTTTAAAACGTTCCAATTTACAATTTACAATTTACAATTTCCTCATAGAGGTGCCCTTTCTCAAGGAGAAAATGCCTTGTTGTCCTTGCCCTGTCAAAGCCAAAGGGCATGTAGACTAGACAAAACTCAACATTGCATAAGTTATTTTGTTTTTTCTTTTTCAATTTTGAAATGAATAACAAACAGGATGACATACTTTCTATTGGTGAGTTTTGTGTAGAGGTATTGTGCAAGAAGCTCAGCAGCATCTGTCTTGCAGTGTAGTGTCCCTTCCATTAACTCTTCTGGAATCTCAATATTACGCCGATTGAAAAACTACAAAGAAGTACAAGAAAAGTATAGATCAGGTTCATGGCATAATAATCAAAACTTTTACATGTATACATTATCTAGTATATCAAGTATTGTATAATTGTTTCTTGAGTCATTCATTGAAACTCACAAAAAGCACAACTCACTGTTTGAAGTTGGGACCAGTTTCCTAACTTGCCAGGTAGACCATTGCAGTTATCATAATTGTGCATCTGAATGTCTTGTGGGTAGTACCATGAAAAGATCTCTGCCACGATGTAACCATTGGAGAAATCTCTGGAACACAATAAAAGATACAAATTGTCAATAGAGTAAACATTGATTCCAGCTCAATTGCTTAACATGCATCTCCAATTCTACTAGACAGGGGATAGCCTTCTGCAGAAACTAAGTTATATTTCAATTTGTCAATACCCAATTGTCATCGTCCATGCATGAACAGGGCATGAGCATTTCTTGACTGGGATGCGGCATTGCTTAGAAGTTCAACCATGAAGTAGAGACTACTTACAATTAATCAAGTTATGCTTATGAGTGACAGTGGGACTGACGCTTGTAGTTTATTATAACACGTGTGTAGTATTATCACTCTAGTGCACTATTTTATGCCTTTCATTTAGCCCAGGTTAGACTCCTCCAGTGCAGTGCAATGGAGTCGACTGGCATCCTACCGGGTCTAAATTGTGCATAGCCCCATAAATAGTGCCAATACACCGGACTCCCTCCACTTCTTGGCCCTACGCCCACTTATCATCAGGAGGTGAGATGTTTAAAACAAAAATAGAAACCAAGGTTTTTTTTGCCAAGATTTTCTCCCAATTGTCACTTACCATTTCTCAATTGTGGAGAGCACATTAAAACAAAAATGTGCTAGATCTTTTTGGTGTAATTTCATGAAAATCTTTGAGCTTGATGATTTGAAAAATCATCTCACCTCCTGATGCTGTGGGTATAGGGTTAAGAAGTGGAGGGAGTTCAGCGTATTGACACTACATTTCTATCTATGAGAATATTTTGGCCAAGTCATACAGTAATCCAGACCATGAAATTAGACCCTAAAAATGCTTGGACAAAATGTCTTGCCTTGTCTTGTTCTTACTGCACAAACCGCCACCACTGGGCTGTAAACATGACTTAAAAATGTTTTTTGTCAAGGAGTGAGTAAAGATTATTGGCATCACGGTCTGATTTAACTTGTGGCGGGAGTGGGTTCCAGATTGGTATTGTTCTCGAATACAAAGAGTACGGTAGCAATCTTTATTGATGAGATGGTATACTAATATAATTTAGAGTCTGATTTTGCCGGGCTGTTGTAACGCAGTGCATTGGAGACTTTTTATTTTGACTCTATTATATGTTATTATTGCTCTAGGGAGTCTAGTCTATGAATACGATGTCTGCTGATCTAATTGAAAGAGCTAAATGAAAAAATAGTCATGCAGATATTTGTCACCTTGATAATACCACACCATCATAGACTAGAGAAAGGACAGTGATAATGCCAATGATTAAAATGATATGGTCACCGTCATGGATGGTGCTAAACCTTTACTTTATTATTAATCATGTTAACAAGTGATGACATGGTTCTTCTATCGTCTATCTAGTTCTACACTCCTTTTAGTTTATTAATAAAGCAAACGTTAGTATTACTTAGTATAGTAACATAAATTAGAATGAAGGAAACCCGACATGCCCGATGGAATTACACCGTCACTACAGTACAGTTACCTAGAACAGAAACATGAGCGAATTGTTAATGTTATTGTTAATGTTAGGCTGAATTTCCTGAAAGAAGTTTAATTATTAAGCAATAAAGAGCGAATGATCGGACTCACCTTCGAATATTTCTGATGGGAAATGTTAGATCAAGGCTCTGCAGCCATTTAAAAACTTCCCTTGGAAGTGCCGTCATTTTCCAATAAAATATCGAATCAGGTAATGGTTTTGATCACAAAAGTAAGACAAAGTCATAAGCAAGCAGCACTATTTGGTGGTGGTAGTGTGTTTATGCGTAGAGGATTGGATCAGATCAGTGTCGTCGCCCGTGTGCCGCGTATGGCATAACAATTATGCAGTTTTTTTTAAGGCAATGTTTACACGGAAGCGTCTTGACGACGGCAATTTGCACTAGGCGACTGTTGCATGTAAATTTGTCGACAATCATGAACAGTAAAAAGTGTATACTCATATATTAATCAACAGTTGAGGGCGGTGTTTAACAACACCGTTAAAAAAATTGTCAGGGGTTAATCTTCACGCATCACACATCCACACACCACACACAGTGTGTACGATCGAGATTCGAGAGGACATAACGTGTGTTACAACATCTAATTCGAAGACATCGCCCTTGTGTGACGGCTGTGTGACAATAGTGTGACAATAGCAGTAGCACTATCAATACTGTCTTGACCGTACTGTAGCAGACTTGTACAGGTACCCTTAGCCCCACATGTGTGGCTATAATGAGACCTGTTCCTTTACATAGCACCATTGTAATGGTTTACAAGGTGCTGTGGTGCAATATGCAGCCAATCAAACCAGGAACACCGGGGCGAAAATAAAGCTGAATCCTTCTTGGATACAGCTTGGCCACACAAGTGGGGCTACAATCTTGCTAGAAAACTTGGGTCGGTAGAAAGCCAAACTGGCTTATGACCCATCAAATTAAAGATTGAAATCATGAGGTAGAAATTATATTTCATTAGCAGCAGATTGGAAATGGAAATAGCCACAGCACAGGTTTGTGTTTGAGGTTGTAATTACGCTGGTCTTACTAAGTAAATTATTTAACATTCAACCGCCATTCTAGTAACCTAAAATTAGCCCTATTATGAGCCAATCTGTGAAAAAAAATTGAAAGAAGCCAATTTCAACTGATAATGGTCGGTATGGGGTGTCACTAAAAGTACAAAAAAAAGTAAGGACAAATGGGGGTGGGGAAATTGTTTTTCAGGGGGGGTCATTGAAACCGGGGGGTCTTTGACCCAGATTTTGCTCAAAGTATGTCATGTTTGGTATCAAATGAAAGGAAATTTAATTTACAACATTGTAAGTCGTGTCAATTTTGTCATTTAATCACTCCGTGAAAAGTTACACTTGATTAAAGACGTGGTGCTGGTAAACAAAGAATCAGCGAGCTCATTACACAGTTTCCAATGTAAAGACAAAACCTTAAAACTATCATAATACGTTACTATGTATAAGTGTATCACATTGTTTGGGGGCTGATATCAACATGGTTCAACAAGGCATGTTAAGTACAAACGCAACAGTTTGTTGATCAAAAATACTTACAAGTCAAAACTGACCTTTAGCTACATATAGGGCCTACAAGTTTAGCCAAAACAAATGGCTTGATTATTCAGTTTCCTCTTCATCGCTCCCAAGTTCTGAATCTATTCTATCTGACCCATTGGAGCAATGTCCACAGCACACTCCACA
>CM021530.1:19630399-19641476 GCA_010994315.2 Pisaster ochraceus
GTCAATTCTTTTGTGACACTTAAGTCTAGACAAACCTTCTTCCCAGCCATCCGCTGCATATGCTCATGGTCTTTCATTGATGGTTCTTCCCCATAGCCATCAAACACTACAGTAGAATCTTTGAATTTGGCTGGGACATACTTGACATAGGTATCAACTATGGTCTTGATGGTTGCACCGTTGGTCCACTTTACCTGATGAAGTAGCCATCCTCCATCAACAACAAATTGCTGGGGATTTGTGTGTCCCTTGAATAGTTCTCGTGATGGTAGTAATATATTGTCTGCATGTCATTCGGATTTGCATTGATGATGCGCAGAAACTGTATGGAAGATTTCACTGTAAGTCCGTTGTATTTCTGGTGCATAAAACCCATGAAGTTTGGATGAGCGGTTCTTCCTTCTACCCATCCATTATACCAGTCTTGGACAGCTGCATCTACTGAAATTGATCTTTCTGGTATTTTGTGCTTAAGTTCTTCATACTTTATTAGCTTAGTGTCCAGCAGTGCATTTGTTCGTTGGGGCACCTAATGTTGCAGACCTTCCATCTGACAGAATTTCACTCTTTGCAATTGGTTTTCGATGCATCTTCCTATTCTCATCAACTTCAAGTTGATTGGCATTTTCTGGCGTGGTAACTTTGATCTGCCCCATGGCATGAAAACCTGACTTTCCCTCTAAGTTTATCAAATCATGATCCATGTTGTCACCAATGTGTTGCTCAATCTGCTTCTCTAGGACTGTCATTGATGCTGCAAGTGTGTTGTTGTTAGAGTCAATGTACATGTACGTGTACTTGTAGTCCATGGTCTCTTCTTGACTTTCACATATACCAAGCCTGTGCATAACGTCTATTAGCTGACCTAAACTTATGATCGATGTATAAGCTCATACCAAGCTGGAAAGGCATCTTTGATGATCTTGGACGTAGTGAAGATATGATATTTTTGCCTGCAACATTTCGTCTCATAGATGAGTGAGGCATTAAGCATGTCAACAACAGTTCAAGAGAATCTGGCAGCTCATAATGTTATGTCATTTCTTTGAGCGAAGGGAATTCAGTTTTGCTCAAATTAAGACACTTAATGTCATTAACTATGAGTGAAGCTGCTGGTTTGATGATGGCTGTTTTCTTTTCCTCTTCACTGTCAGCTTGCATCTCGTGGTGGTCTCGGAGGATGCTTGCTGTACAGTTTCTAAAGCAGACAACATCCTTGCGACGTTTTTCATTAGTAATGAATATGGTTTCACCATAGTACCTCTTGAGTGATTCTTTTAAATATCTATCATGGTACACATGATGGTCATCACCAACTATTGTTTTCGTTTGTTCATGTAATTGCTTTACTGTATACACACCACTCTCCATTTCTCTCTCAAGCCATCCACAGAGCTGATAGAAAGCATTTTCCTTTAAGCTATCACTGTTCTGAAAAAGAAAAGAATTAGTAACAAATGGCCAACTGTTGAATGGCTTGTTTAACAGTGGTTAATGCTGAATTTGAGGGCATTTTACATTAAGACGTACTTTACTCTATTCCTAGTATGGTACTTGTTACATGAACTGCAAAATATGTTAACTGTATAAGTTTTACTCGCATTACGTCCTTGTACATTGTGAATTTTGTACAAGTTGCTGTAACATTTATTATGATATACTGCCTCTTCTGCTACAAGATCTGCCATGCCTTCTAAGCGTCCTTTCACAGCCATTCCGAAACTATCTGCTCTTTCACCTGCGATTCACAGAAGTGATTGCTTCAGCGTGATAGTTGAAGCCCAATGTATGGTCTCCTGTCTGTCAGGATGCCGTTCATCGAAATAGATGTCCTCATTGCATATGAAAAATCTGTCACTATACGGAAATCGTGTAGAACCCTGGCCTGAAAAAATAATGTTTAGACAAAGTTAGCCACCATCACAGGTGAATCAGCAGTATACTACATTAAAAATGTCTAACAAATATAACATGTGGGGATGTTTCATGTCGAAACATTAGGCAATGAGCGGATTAATGTGAATTAAAATAACAAATTTAATTTACCTTGATTGTTGCAAGCATTTACCAGCTTTGACAATCGACGTTTTTTTCCGTGGTGAGTGCTCTTTTTCCTCAACCTGTGGCTCCCTCTGCATGAAAAGGGCTCTGCAACGTTGATGGACTGTCATAGAAATATTACCTGTCCATTTTGTTTCTAATCGCTCTAATAAAGAAGAGTCTCTGATACGTCTACACTGCTTGATTAGATTCTCATAGCCCTTTGTATACAACCTCTGTAGCTTTCCTGCTTCTGAAGAGTCTTCACTACATATTTCACATCTATCCATTTTATTCATGAACCACTGTATACAAGATGTAGACTGGTACAAAGTTGTATACAGGTAAGTAAATCTAAGTAGGCCTATTATAGGCTACTTATTGTCATATTGATGAGAGACACACCTACTTGATGTTTAAGATATGAATATAATGTAGGAAATTGGTGGACGGATGGGCAGTGCAGTGGTAGTAACCTCAAGTTCCAGTCATCTATATGCCCCTCTATATATATTCAGTGTGTGTCAAAAACTTAAGTAATGTAAGTCAGTGGGATCATATTACAGGGTAATTGCCCTGTTTCCTGTGCTGTGTGGATGACTCATGCCTTTAGGCATGTATGTTTGTATCATGTAGGATGATGTCCACTGGAACTAGTTCAGTTTTAGTACCACTGATTCCCACGTCTTCAATCAAGTGTAACTTTTCACAGAAGGATTAAATGACAAAATTGAAGTCATTAACAGTTGAAATTGGTTTCTTTCTAATTTGTTCACAGATGAATCCTAATTTAGGGATACTATTCATTGTGTTTACAACTTGTTCACCACAGTGAGTTAGTCTGCTTTTTTCACTGCCGGCCAATTTCATCGTAATAATGTTGGAAGATGACATCGGATCTCCTCTAAAGAAGAGGAATCTATTAGTATTACTAATAACAAAACAATTGTTGCATGCTCTGTTATTGGGTCCATGGATTTTTGGACACCCTCAAGGGCAAATGGCACATTTGGCTTCGCCTTGAGTGTCGTTTGCCCCCTCGTGTGTACAAAACATCATAATGGAAGATTAATAGCATTCGTATTATCAATGTCATTAACTTTTTAGCTTAGGGTGAGTACATCACAGCGTGCTACTTAGAAGTTAGATTTAGTTTCTGATTGAATGATGATTCATTCTATTAATCTTGGTAAGTTTAACCAACTGAATGAAAGAATGAACTTAGATTGCCTGTTCTTCCTTTACAACAATACAAAATTGTATAACGCTTAGGTTTATGTTGTTATTGCAGAATCTCCAAATCAAAATTTCTTCTTGGATGCCAGAGACAACGAACACCATTTATTTAGAATGGCTGGTAGGCCTCATAACAGTGGATATGAAGCCTCAGCAATAACTGTTCTAAAGAGGGCGGTAGAGCTAGATGGCAAAGGTCGTTTTACAGAATCACTCGTGTGTTACCAGGAGGGGCTGAATCTACTCATGGAAGTTCTGAAAGGTAACATCTTTTTGGGGATGGGGACAGGGATTGTGAGTGTGTAACACTTTATTTTACCATGTATACCTGTATTATACCCAAGTATATTTTGCACAAGTCTAACTTTCCCCAGATTCTTTCACTAACTTTTTCATCAGTTGTTGTTGTTACATCAGGTATTTGTTCCAACCACTCACTAGCACTGTCAAAATTTTAAAAATAGTAATATATTTTGTGTGTTGTTTTTGTATAGTGACTATCGATGATGTAAAGAAGCAGGCGTTCCGTACACGAATCAGGGAATACATGGACAGAGCAGAGAAGGTCAAGGAACATGTCGAAAATGAAAAGGAAGGTGAATTCCAAAAATGAGTTGTCAATTGATTTTGCTTGGAATATTGCCACTTATGTCACATAAGTCTTACTCAAGTGTTTTCTATGACACTCACATTTCTAACCTTAATGACCTTTAAGTGATTTATTTATAATTTACTTTACAGCTAGGAAGTACCATGAACAGATTCACATAGGAGCTGACTCCACTAATAACAGCTACAGTAGAATCTTCGGTCCATTCTTGGATGAGTTTGTAACTGAAGTTTATGTGGAGGATCCTTACATCAGGTCTGCCCATCAGACTTATAACTTTCTGAGGCTGTGTGAGCTTCTTGTTGGAGGCAAAACGAAGGTCAAGAAGATCTCACTGACAACAGGCAGGGATGAGGTATTTGACTATGAAATTAGTTAACTTTTCAGGGAATTCAAGAAGTTTGAAAATTATGTAAAAGTGTAGCTTTCTTTATCAAATAAGATTATGTTTCATTTATAAATTCTGGTTGTGAAGCCAAGGATTCTCAGAAAAGTGAACTTAATAACTATATTAGCCAAGAACCCCATAGAGAGAAGACAAGGAATAAAGTTTCAGTTTTAGATGTGGGAGGAAAACTTAGAGAAATATTCAAGGGGAAAACCCACGCAATCAGGTAGGGACTGAAAACTCAATCCACCGGGCAGGATTTGATCAGGTTAGTCAGGCCCTAGAGGTGGAAGGCGAGGAAAGAAACCACTACATCAACCCAACCGTCAAAAAGGTTCATTATAGTTCAACCGTTTCTCCTTCATGTGGTGAATTTGTAACTATAGTTTTGCCATTTGAGATAAACCTCAGCTGATGATAATAACTACAATTATTCTCTTATTCTACCTCATCAGGGGAGTGCTCAAACTCAGCAAGCAAGACTAGATGAGCTGAAAAGAAGCCTATCTGAATATGGTGTAATGCTTGATGTCAATTACTCATCAACACTACATGACCGAGAAATCAGGTGAATAAGTATATTGTGGTAGATATAAAAGAATATATATCTTGCCATGAACTTATTGTCATGTTTCAATTGTGGAAGGTTTTGCTTGAATCAAATTAAGAAAGCAAACTTTGGAGCAGTTTTTCCAATGATACATTTTTCCTCCTGTAATTTCAGATTAAACAATGGCTGGATCATCAAGATTGGCAGAGGTCTGGACTATTTCAAGAATACTGGAAAATTCAGCATTGGTTTCTGTGACATGGACCTTCGAAAATGTCAGGAGACAACTGTAGACATCTTCCATTCCAAGCACACTGCCCAAAACAGATGATGCTTGTATTTGCTGTACATAGTGTGAATATTATAATATCATTTACAGCAGAGGGACTGCATATTGACATATTAGTATTAAATGTTTGGACCATGGGTACTTCATTCAAGGGACCTTTTCTAACAAGCAACTTTTGTAAGTGGCTGGAAACAAATGAGCTGTATCTTGCAGGTGGCTCATTTCAGCAGTCATCATCATCATTCATCATCATTTAGCAGTCGCAACCGAGATTCCATTCACAACGTCATGCCAGAGGTGTTTATCCCTCATCATGTTTGGAAGGTCCTCAATTTCAGATTCCGTATCTCTACCGATCATGTCGATGTAGTTGAGAGGTCTACGTCCTCTATTAAGGCACGGAAGTCTCCATATAACACGTCAGGTATGACCTGGTCTTTAGCACGATAGCAGTGGCCAGCAGTCATCCCCTACCTGGATTACCCTCTTACTTTTAACATTGATTTTGTTTGAATTGGTTTGCCCTCCAAAATATAACCTTTTACTATTGTGCCTCCTTCTTCCATTTGCCCTTTTAAATTCTGGATTAGTTCGCAAAGTACTTCGTAAAGGTTCGTAAAGGTAATTACTTCGACAATTGTTTGTGTTATTTTCATCCAAAAGTCTTTTTGTTATAACAATGGTAATGTTAGTAAGCATCCTACCAAATTAACTGGGCCCAATTTCATAGAGCTGCTTAAGCACAAAAATTTGCTAATCACAACAAAATGTTGCTTACCAGACTAAGGTAACCAGCCAAACGACTATGTCACGTGTACAATTTGTGACTAGTATCTTGCTCATTTCTGCTTAGCAGGAAACTGTTGAGCATTATTTTCTGCTTAAGCAGCTCTATGAAATTGGGCCCTGGACTGGACTGAAGTGCCCCAGTTGATTAGAAATCAATTCATAAAAATGTTTGTTTTGTTTAATTAATCTTAAATTAATTTTGGTATAATTTTTGTTTAATTGATTTTTAATTAGTTTTGGTCTTATTAGAGGCAAATCATAAATAATTTTGGGTTGAACAAAGACAAATAATTGAGAACAAAGAGTTCCAAGTTTCATGTTTGTGTTATATTTTTGTATTAGCCTTCAACAACCAGTGACAAGACTTGACTAGCCAAGCCTGTTACAGAGAACAGACAGCTGAACAGATTGTTCCACTTATCAGAGGGTTATAGATCTGGGTAGCTCTGTGTTTATGTGCAGTGGTGTACCAGATTTTGTATGCTAGGAACAAATTTCACAGCCCCCCCCCCCAAAAAAAAAAAAAAAATACACAACTCTGGGAACTGACCACCCCCCCTCCCCGCCCCCATCTAAGATATGTGGAATGGTCCTGGATCTAGGATCTCCCGATGATCAAGTCCCTTGGGGCTTTGCAAGTGAAGAAAAAAAAGAAACACTTAAAATCACTTTAAAAAACTTTTCCATGCAAGAAATTATAGATGCAATTTAAGATAATTACATGATTTTTTTAATGAATATTAAAGACAATGTTGAATATACTTATTTTTAATTTGTACTTTTGTTATAGGGTGAAAAGGGGTAGGGCTTCTGCATACTACTATAAAGTGAGGGGGCGTGGCAGAAATGAACCAATCAATACTGTCCGTGGAGGGCGCTGTTTCAGCCCACCATTAAAATAATGTGCATTGAACGGCCTGCCTATCTATGTGTGTAGTACTTTGTATGCACAAAACGGGTACGTCGTACACCGACGTATGTGTAAACGCACGGACGGACGTGGTGTAGGGTAGTGAAACTATACAAGCGTGAGAGGAGACTGAATGGTCGATGTAAAAAGCAACGACAAAATCAATTCACCAGGTAAGAAACATAGCTAAAAACGTTGATTTAGTAATTACTCTAGTGCTGTGATTAACTTTGTCATATTCAATTCTTAGTCTGAGATGTTGGCGACCATTTGACGTTCTATTTCCTTCTTCGTTATCGCGTGATGTGATGGATGACTGATGTCATGTCGACATGGCACACATGGATAAAGTGTGTGGATATTCTGTGCGTATTCGTCTGTATCTTGTATACTGACTGTGCATATATACGGATACGATTACAAGCCACTGTCACATTGTGAAACAGGTTTAGGCTGCATGCAGTACATAGCCCTCTTCAGTCTGTACTACTAATATTTATATATTGAGCAAAGTCATATGAAGGACTATGGCTGTTTTTAAAACCACAGTTTTTTCATGTTTTTACTTTAGGCTTCGGCTCTCCTTTTTTATGTTTACTGACACTAGTGACAGAGCCCATAGCCCTGGGGTAGGACGTCAGTGTGTGTTGACGATGTTCCGTCCCAACTTGACAATTGTCCCAACTATAGTTGGGACTGGTCTCAACTCGAGTGTTAAAGTTGGGACGTCCCAACTATAGTTGGGATCGCCCATAGACTTCAACAGGACATTACCGTGTGATCGATCATGGGTCCGGATGCGATCGGCGTTAATAAACAAAATTCTTTATTTCAAACCCGGGTCTCGGCTCTGTCAAAACTGGTTTGGAATGATAGTATATCGCTCACAATGGACCGTTAACTCAGTGTAAATAGTGTTTTTAGAGGACAGCGGACAGCGGCCACCGGGCGACGCTTCTGGTTTTCTCAGTCTCTGGTCTCTCAGTGGGGCCTCCTACGCATTTTAGTTTCCCTTCTCTCGGAAAAACAAAATTCTAATTAATCTTAAATATTCTCAAGGGAAAGTGGTCTTAAAAACTTCACACTGTGATACCATAGAGCCTTGCTCTATGGTGATACCTACCATTATGTTTTTAGTTTTTTCATGGGGGTGCTTTGTGTTCACTGCGATCCCAACTATAGTTGGGACGTCCCAACTTTAACACTCAAATTGGGACCAGTCCCAACTATAGTTGGGACGATCATCAAGTTGGGGCGGAACAACTACACTGACATCCTGGGTATTAAAGCTTCTGTACCATGCGGGAAAAAAATTGACTATAGTTTTTTCTTATTTTTACCTGATTTAAGAAGCTAAAAATTATGTTCATATATTCTTCATGGCCATAACTACACTCTTCGGGCGTCCAAAAATAACAAATATATCCATGTAAGATATTATTCCAGAAAAAAATTGCAGATCCACGCTAACGTTTTAAATATGATTGACAAGTGAGCACGTGTGTGTGCATAGTGCGAAATGCATAGCAACTCCATCAACTTCCAGGTCAATGCACCTTGTAGAAAGAACAAATGTAGTCTACATGTAGGTGTAAGACGAACTTGCTATGGTCGCAATTGGGCGCGAGTTATTCATAAATGGACTCAGAACAGAAAGTTACAACGGAGACGTCAATTTCCATTTTATTTTCACATAATGTCACCTGAGAGTTCTGGACCCAAGGAATATGTGAACGAAGTTTCAGCTCCCTCCATCAGGTATAAATATGAAAAATGCTTGTTATGGATTTTTTGGCAATGGTACGGGACATTTATACCCTGGATTCCGCCACGTTGTATGCAACGGAGGAGTCCAACCTGGGCTAATAGAGTCCCAAGCCTGAGCTGAAGCTGTTTGTGAAAAGGACCATTTTGCATTGGAAAATTAAGCACTTTCATGGTATAAATGTGCATCATCTTGTTCAAGGGGCAAATTTGTTTACTTTGAACACGCTTTGCCATCTGCGATTCAGCTCTATATATGCATATGAAAAGTGCAAAATAGTTCGAACGCGGAGTCGCAGGCCTCTTTTCTCAAATAAACAACTCTTCCGCTTTGAACATGATGGCCCATAAATTACTGTGAAAGTGCTTGTTATTAATGATATGTTAAAATATAAGGCACGCATATTTTAAATTAGCGCTTGCAATTTTGAAGTTAAAGTTTGCGGGCACAAATTTGAATTGCCCGCTACATTTGTTATGGACAACAACTGAGGCACAATACTGACACCAAGTACACTGTTATTGTTAACATAAATTTCATATCAGCATCAGATGATCTGTACCCCAGCATCCCTTGTCCAGCACTTGACTTTGTTGCAAGAAACTCAGAACTTGCAGTTCGTATGCAACTCTATACACAACTCTCTCTCAGGTTTTAGAACAAAAATATCACTTTTAAAGACGGAAGTAAAGATCTTCAGCCTTACCCTTTCAACCGTGGTACACAGCCATGTATTTCATGGTGGTGGTCAGCATTATGGTTGAGTAATAAAGATTGCGCAATTTTCAGAGATTGCGATTCAGCTCTATTTGTGTCTCAACATATATTATGTAGTGTACCAACTATGTATGCATTGCAATATTTTATTGTTAGCAGATGAGGTAGCTCCATTGTTAATATAATGATAATATAATTTAATAGTAATTACTTGAATAAGCTAAGGTTGAAGTATTATTGTTATAATATTTACTAGTAGTAGTACATGTACCATTTTATATTGTAGTGTCAATTTGCAACAAGCATTAGCAATTTGCTGGACTTCCTCCGCTTCTTGGCCCTATAGGTCTACCCAACTAGACTCACTAGGGTCTTGCATAATTTTCTGAACTAAAGCCTAAAAGCACTCTTTTTTTCTTCACATATTTTGCAAACAATGTTCACATAATCATTATAAAATGCAATTTTGGCTAGTACAATAAAACGATGCTCCACTGACTCGCTGTAAGTGTAATTTTAAGAAGAATCTCTTGTTGGCAGCCATGATGTTTACTGATGTGCATGAGCGCTGACACAGCGGTATGAACTTTCTTTTAGTTGCTGTTTTAGCAGCAAGACCCTTTTCCACATACGTACATTGTGTACTACCAAGTGCCTAGAATTTGTATATGGTGGCCATCCTAAAGATTTATGTATTGCTTTTTTTGGCAGTATTACATTGTATGGTGCTGTACTAACCAGTGACCATTGTTCAATGTACATGTACATGTATGGTTCATAAACATGTCTTTTCAATTGAAGCAGCTCTAAATGTACTGCTTGAAATGTCACACATTTGTTAACTATTACTCTGAAGTGTTGTCATTTGTGTATTACATGTATATAGCAGAAAAATTGCTGATATTCTAAGGAAGGAAAATTGCATAAATTTATACCTTTTCACCTTTGCCTTGGTGACATTTGTTTTGACCATCTCACTCACAGTTGACATGTACATGTAATACTTGATGTGTGATTGATAAAGTGACAGGAAGGTCACAAGTATTGGGAATTTGTGCTTTGTGTAAAGCTGCATGGATGTTTTACATTGATTTGGTCCCATCCCCTCCCTTCCAATGATTTTATTTGTTGTATTTGTCAAGAATTCCTAAAACATTTGTTATATAAATTTAATTTTGTAGTGTCAACAAATGATGAACACAACATGACAACTCGGTAAATGTCCATAAATGAGCCCTACAGTAAGCTTTTTGGCACATTGTAGATAATCTAAAACTACAGTGTCTCCATTCCAATATATAAAGTGATGACTTGATCAAAATTGTCAGTTGTTATTGTGCATTTTTGTTGACAAATTACATTCAGCGCTAAATCATCAGTCACATTATGACATAGGAGATAGTTCATACATGTTTATGCACGTACACATATAGTTTACATTTATAGCTAGTGTACACAATGTGTCTGAACTTTGTTCTGACTGTTACTGACCTGAAAAGCTTGAACAAAAAGACAACAGTTAAAACCACAAAAGTGGAGTACCAAGTCCAAACTTTACTGTAGGTGTAGCTTATCAGGAGACTGTTTCATCGTGTAAATACCTGTACTTTGGGAAAAACTAAGTCCTCTATATTACATGTATGTGTAGCAGACAATATTCTACCTTACCTTAGTATCATGTTAAATAATGATTTAGCAAAACCGAAGTAGCTTAATTGCATGTACTTAGAACATAAATTAAGTGCAACTAGACTGACTAGTGAAATAATGATGTACATGTAGG
>CM021530.1:19647999-19659365 GCA_010994315.2 Pisaster ochraceus
ATATTTCTGGTGATCAAGTGTTCTGGGGACCTACAGCTTAATGTCCCATCCGAAGGACAAAGCAATTATGGTATAAAGTATCTTGCTCATTTCACAACTTGAATTCACACTCACCAGTAGGCTTGGGTGACTAGTAAAATTTACTACCTGACTAGTCACGCTTCAAATAGTCGTGACTTTAACACTAGTCGCGACTATTTTTTCCCAAAGGTACATTGCGATATATTTGTTGCCGTAGCATGCCAAAGGCGATGGTAAAATTCACGCTAAAATGTAAAGTATGTTCTCAATGGACACCATTGCAGTAAGCAACTTGTTTGATGCAACAATATACACGTGTGTGTAATAGCAGTTAGTGACAATTGCTATTATTTGTATAAAATTTATAACAACATATTTGCTTAGCGAAATTGCACCCACCCCTTCCTTATGTTTTTGGGCGCTAAACGAACCATGGAGATATAGAAAATAGCGAAGCAACGTGGTGATAGCATTGAGCATGCCATCCATTATTCAATAGGTAGTTTTGCCCATGCTGCCAAATTTATCAGATTTCTTGAAGCTTCAAACTTGTCTTATGATATTTTCATCAACTAAATTAAATAACTTGAAATTCTTTAAGTGTTTGACCTCTACTCCTATGCTTGTTGTTAATGCTTTATAAGTGACATTTCTGGGCGAATATGATTGCTAAAAATGAAAAGATCTCCCTGCTAAAAATTAGCTGTCCCGTCCGACCCGCACGCAATCCACTACTATACCGTGTGATACTGCATGTGTTGCAGGGGAAAAAATGCTGCTGCCGCCTGCACACATCACGTGCTAACTTTGGTCTTTGTACTCTGGACTCTGGGATCGCTGGGCAGTTTGCCTTGTGAACAAGTCACGCCCCTATTGCATTACTGGACCTGCGAACCAAAAACCCAAAACTACTGTCAATCAATGGTAGACCCAAGAGTTGAATTCATGAATGAAAACATTTGCATGAAAATAAATATCCCGCCTTCATTGCATTTTAACAACAATTTTCTTTTGTTTTATTGTTGTGTACAGCTATAAACCGGGGCCTATGATCCAAAAGTGAACACTATTTACGGTCACGTAGAAAATAAAGACGTGTGTAGAAAAACCATTCATTGGACTACATTTTGCGGGGATAATCATAACAATTTTCAGGTTTGACTTTAATTTATTTGTTTTATTTCCAGCATAGAAAACACTGGAATTGTGATGATCATTGATTGAATGATGAATTATTGTACAGTTGATATATACAAATGAAAAGTCCTTTGTCCATTGGCATACGGCGGATCGGACAGCAGCCCAATCCCATTTATTTTATGTACCTGGGAAAGAACTCAACGCATCCCCATATAGAGCTGTAGTTGACCTTGCATAAACTAAAATTTATACCACCGCTAGCTAGCCACGGCCGTTGTAGCTCGTTGACGATCACCCCCCCCCCCATGTCAGAGTGCACATACAAGTACAAATCTGGACCCATCTCAAGCCACACATAGAGTAACTAATGAATATGGATGAGCGTGGCTGTTGCTGAATGCTGATGTTGCAGAAGTAACTTTGCGTTCATGATGTGGGAATTCCATGTGTATACATGTTGTACATGCTGTACACGTAGACTGTGTACTTGCATTCAATGATGGAGAAATAATGGTTTCATCTTGAAGGATTGTATTTTGTTGTTCATTATGTCGTCGTGAACGTCATGTTTTAGTACAACTTTTTTTGTTTTTGTGGTGCGGTTAACTGGCTAGTTGAAAAACGACAGTCGCGACTCGACATAGAAATCAACAGTCGTGACTTCAACACTAGTCGCATTAGTCGCCCAGGCCTATTTATCAGTGCTTTTAAACCGCTCTGCCACAACACACCTCAAGAATGATGTTGCTGATTTCCTTCCCAAAGATTTGTTCTTATTTCTTATCAAAATCTGTTGAAATGAACAATATCTTCAGTTTGTGATATGATCTTATGAGATCTTTCTACATACAGTTACTGTACTCACAATTTTCAAGGTGCTTGGTGTCTTGGGAGAATTTTTCTTATCATATAGGCCCTATCCAAGCTGTCATTAAGCAATTGAGTATTACACTTTGTACTGAGTAATGAAACTTCAAATACAATAAATACTCCATGTTTTTGTTAGGACATTTGTAAATCCCCTGAAATGTCGGTCAAAGTAAATTGAAGGGCACCATGTTTTTATGATCTTGATTGGAAACAAAGACATGATATAAATGCATGTGCTTGAAAGAAGAGACCTTATGTTTTCTCTAATAATTGCCTGTTTTTTATTAGACAATTAACATCATGTGTCCTTACAAGACCTTTGAGCTTGTTTTGATATGGAAGTCATAATAAACTATTCTTTTTATAATATACAGAAGATAACTCTCTCCTGTTTTTTTTTAACAGATTTTATCTGCATAAAAACTTTGGTTCAATTTTTCAGTCAGCAAACCAGTGGAATTTGACATTGAAATGCACCAGCTACCATTATCGTCGTTTCTCATAATAATAAGATGTGTGCAGAGTACATGTACCTACAGTATAAATCGTATCATTTTTTAACAATTTAAAAAAAAAGTAACATAATCAGTTGTTGCTTGTACGTCACATTTTGTTTTATATGAACATACCCAATTTCCAAGCCCATGTTTGAATATTGGCATGGTGACAAACTAAGCCTCTATACATAGGCTGAACCATATGAACCATGTGTTGAACGTAAACAGTAATTGCAAGCAGTTGGTCAGAGAGTAGAAGAGAAAATATTCCTGTAGAATTCAGAGAATGATTTTATTCCCTGTAAACCCTGATGGAATTAGGAGATTATTTTCATAGTAACCACATGGTGTACTTGCAAAAAAAAACTTTCAGCAACACAATCTTAATGGAGTTGACATTTTCTCAGGTTTCTGAGATGTTTTGAAAGATAATAAACATTTTGTACATTTTCTGGCCTCCTTCGTGCCTTCCATTTCCAGAAGGATTTGTGACTTCTGAGTTACAAAAATTACTAACACATGTTTGGTGTTGGGGAAAAAATGATTTTAGTTTATCAAAGTTAATGTACACCTAATAAGAGGTGTGTTTCAAAGATCAAACTTGCATTTAATTTCACTTTTTCTGATAGCAGAAAGATGTAAAAATGTAATAGGCCTGTTTGGTAAAAGTTTTTTTCCTAAATTCAAATTGAAAGTGCTTTATTTTTCGTTAAAGAAGCAGGCCCTCAGACATGGATTATGCAAAATTATAACCCACACTTCATCCAAGATAACTGGTTACTATTTTACAGAAATTGTTAAAGAAAAGTTTGGGGTAAAGGAATGAATTGTTTTTCTTGTCCACTTCTGAAATATAGTGCAGTGTATGTGTCTTCATCATCTATGTCACTGCTTGCTAGCTAAAATGCAGTGACATGTTACGTTTAGATTCACCACTAGACATGTATAAGGCACACCCTTAGTTGGTTTTGAAACAATTACAACTTATGTTGAATTGGCCCAAATACAATGTATTTACACAAAACTTACACAGAACATGCATTATGCTCTAAGACACGCAAATTCAAGCGTTGTTAATATTTGTGGTCATACATGTTTGTGGTTTGCTCACAAATTAAAAAAGTGTATATACTTCTGCCATGATAAACCCCAAAAATTATATTGTACTTATGAATTTAATAGGCTTCAGCTTTGTAGATAAAAATATGACATACAGATCTGCATAACGTAGTATTATGCATATGCGCTTGAATTTAATTTGATGAAATCCAGAGTAATGAAGGTGACTCACGTAAATACCAGTGTTCATGGTACTTTACTATGTACATATCTTACATATCCTTAAGTATCTTGTCACTATGTACACTGTGGTATAAAATACATCCACTGTGGTGATTATAAAAATAACTTTTGTCAGTGATGCTAGACTTTCCTCTTCTCTTCAAAATGAGCCAGCTCTTACTGAAGAAGTATACATAACAATAAAATAATGAAGCAAGCACTGCAGAGACAAAGACATGTCTCAAGCAAGTTTTTTTCTGTAACAATTCAAACGAAAGGAATGTTTGATAATTTGTTTAAATACAGAGTAATGTGGTGCTTACAAAATTGGTGTAAATTATACTGGTGAAGATTGTTGTGGTACACTGTACATGCTTAAGATGAGAAGGAACTGTACATTATATACATGAACAGTAAGTTCACTTAAGGCCATCTTGGCTCTGACCCTTCAGTAACTCTACCCGATCAGTGACGGACTGATAAAGATCCTCTCTCTCAACTATTCAAAGTGGATTTGCTTGAACTCTACTTGCTAACACTTTGGTTTTTTGCTAAATGTTTCTCTGTTTCCTGGTAAATGGCATTAACAATAGTCAATGTCCTGTAGCTGGACACACTGGTTGGAATGAAGAGTGTCACACATTATTGCAGGGCGTTGCATAAAATGTGCAAGCTCCTCTAAAAACAATGCATGAACTAACTCTGATGTTAAATGCAAGAGATTTATCAGCATGTGTCTGACTGTGGTCTGACATTATAGTCAACACATTTATTTTCTAAAAGATAAATGCAAATTATGTGCCTGGAATATGCCCCTTTGTACACAGAGAATGTATCCAAGATCACCTTGAGTGTGTTCATAAATAATCAAAACACTTAACGGTGTATGTACATGTACATGTAGTTCCATAAATTGGAGCACATCTGTAGGGTCCCATCCCATTGCTCACAAATTAGGATTTTTCAGTTTTTCCTTGAATTCAATTACCTCTGTGCTAGGACATGCTGATGTAGTCTAGAATGGAGTGTTGACTAAAACCAGTAGTAGTCTCCAGGAAATAAATTTATCTTTAAAAGAGAGATAATTTGTGTATTCTTGAATCTTAAACAACCAGTATGCAGTATTTCAAGGTTCAGTTTGTTTTAAATTTATGTTCAGCCAAACTGTTTCATTGTTTTTTTTTGGTTTTTTTTAAATTGTTAAATTGACTGGCTGCTGATTAAAGGTATTTCCCCCCAAACAAAACAACCAAAACAACAGCAATCAACCAAAAACCCCCAAACCCAAACAAACAAACAAACACCCCAACAAACATCCCAACAAACAAAAAACAAACAAAAAAACAAACACCCCAACAAACAAACACCCCAACAACCCACAAAAATCAAATCAAAACCCCATATATATTACAGCTAATTGTGTAACAATGTTCAGTCTTGATATTTCATGTGAAGACAGTTAACATTTATAGCAGTTTGAAATAGCTAACTTATAAATATTCCACGTTCAACCTAGTGCTGTTTCTTCCATTATTTACACTTATCAATATCTATAATACATTTAGATTCATAACACACTATGCATACTAATCTAACATAGGCCCCTACATATATTGATGAATTCACATCTCTCTATCTTGTAACCCCCTTAAGTCATTCCCCTTACACTATCGACGCCATGATGAGAAGTTAATTTGTCGGCCGGAACAGACTATCTCAGGATTTCAAGAGTCGTTTTCTGCCAGTCATTCAACAACCTCTACTTCTTCCCCACAGTTAGTTCATTCTTTACATTATCCCAATCATGAACTTGTTGAACTGCAGATCAAATCCATGGGATTACTTTCTCTTTTCCCTTTGTCATACGTGTACATTGAGTTAGCTGTCTGTTGCAGTGGTTTAGCTTGGACAATTGAGTCGAATGTAACGCCTACATGTACATTTTCTAACATATTTCTCAATCCCAAAACGATTCACAGAAGGGATGCAAATGATGATACAGTGAAAGCTGAAAAATACACATTGTTAAGGGTGTTCAATACTACAAGTCAAAATATTGGCAAGAAAAAGAGAAAAATAATATTTGTTGATTCATTGAATAGAAACAAGATTTATTGATATGGTAAAATTGTAAATTGTACATATTGTTCTGTATCATTTATCTTGTTTGTTTCTTAGCTGTAAGTAATGTAAAATAATGATCTCATACAGAAAAGAGGTAGACATTTTGAAACATTTGTCAAATTGAGTACATTTGTAATGAGCTTATTACAGTTCAATTGATTGTTTTTCTGTGCTTAATTGTACAGGAGAGTGCTATGTAAACGGGCAAGAAAAATTGATTGTTTTGCTGTGAGACGTTAGCTGCAAACTTAAGCAAGACGATTTTAATTTATTCTGATTATAATATAGAATGCCTGAAGACACGTGTACGCACATAAATTTGGCATGGTATAATCAGAAGGGTGGGGACAGTATAACAAAAGAACAAAATAGGAACAATGAATTCCTCCCATTGGAATCCTTTGTATTTTTGTTTCCTCACTTTTTTCATGGGCTTAGTCTATGGAGAGTATTTAGTACATGTACTGGCACTGTGTATGAAGTGTGCACATTTGTTCACATTTAAAACAACGATAAATTCGAGATGAAGTGTAATGTTTTATGTATATGTACATATATATACAGGAGACCTTATATTTCGTTATGTATGTATGTTAGCTATAGATTTGTTTAGTCCTGTGACCGAGTTCTGTTGTTTTTTATTATTTTTTTTTAAGCATGCATATCATCAGTGTGTGTTGCTATTATTACTGCACGAGTTGAATGTATGTATTGATTCTAATGCTGATTAAAGAGTAGTCGACATTCATTGTACTAAAGTCAGGTGCATTGTACCAAAGAGCAATGGTTAATATACATCGGCCTGATTATAAGATTACAAACGTCTGATCAAGTTTCCTAATTGACGTAAAACTAACATGCAAAGCAATCATCTAAATTAGTTGCATATGTTAAGTGTATTGTTAAATGATATTGTTATTTCTGTAACTATACAAACATATTTTTGGGAATATTTATAATATTTGACTGCACTTTCCCCAAATAAATTTATTGTGAAACTGAATGTCTTTGCCATGCACATGTAAGGATAAGTTTCTTAACTGAGTGTGAACTTAGATATGGAAGATGCCCATACCACCAAGCTGTCTGTAGATGAAGACAGAGATGCAGCCTTCTTCGCTGTCTATGATGGACATGGTGGTAAGTTGAAATCTTACACCATGTTGTGTGTAAAAACAATCATGTTGCTGTTGTACGTCTCATTTCAGATTGTGTCAATGCCCATGGGCTGGTAATACATACCTTACAATGCGTTGGATTGGATGTGTGTTTCTGTTGTATGATGTAACCATTGCAAAATGATACTTTCTCTTTCAACTACTGTATTACTATTATGTGTCACATTGCATTTTACTCTTCCCTTTGCCTGCATTATTTCCTCTACTATGGAACCCTACTACCAATCTGTTGTCTACATATGTACGTACATGTACCACATGTGATACTTCATTATATTTGTAAAAACCTAACCCAGGTCCTTGTATACATGTAGATGTCCTTCTAAAGATTACACTTGTAGTTCATTACTTTGAATCATTGCTTGCTCTTTGTCTATATTATTTGTTTTCTCACAATTAATGTTGTTGTCTTGTCTTTGAAAGCTTACAACACATTGTATGATGAGACATTCCAGATTCAAGCAATGTTCATGTGTACTGTATATATTTCACATTCAGCCATAAATCTATACTAGATGTCAAATTGTGAAGATGCACATGGATCAATCACTTCACTAGATGTTTTGAATTATGGCAGTTTCATACATGTACAGTATGTTCAATTGTGAATGCAGTGCATTGTGAAATGTGCAATATAGATACAGGAGTTACATTATGAGCTATTGCTTGTTCACCGTGACCAGTTTGTTCATTAGTCATCACATAATGATTCTATGATTGTATATCACTTGCAGAATCTGTCATAGGAAATTACCAGGTTCTTATGAGTGAAATAACCACTTCATATTGACCAAAGAAGTGTCAACACCTCGGTCAGATGTCTTTTAATTAAAGAACTGAACGGCAACTAGTATTAAAAGTTTTCTCTATTATGTTTTTACTGTATAATATCTTTAGACTGTTAAATATTTAATGCATTTTAACTTGTGTGTACGTACAGTATGTACATTGTATTACTATATGTACAGTACATGTATACTGAGTATTTTAACTTGGATGTTTGTATCCATAAAGGGGCTAAAGTGGCTCAGTATGCTGGGCAGCACCTCCATACAAAGATGACCAATCAGATGTCTTACAAGAAAGGAGATATCATTGACAGTATCAAGAAATCCTTCCTCTTATTGGATGAGGATATGCTCAGTGGTAAGCATGGTATATGAAACTTTATCATCACTTAAGTTTCCAAAATTGATCATGGGATAAAAAGTACCCAAAGATGCACTAATCCATTATGCAATTTAAAAGATGTAATGCAGTAAATGAGTGAACATGATGCATTTTCAGTAGTAAACTGCAATGGGCAACAAACACACACACACATACATAGGCTTACAGCATGTTAGCCATCCACTTACAATTAATATTCCATATGGTGAACCAGCATGGTAAGGGCTTATCCATCAATTGTAATAATATTCACACCCTAGTTCAGGGAGTAACAGAAATGATCTCATAGTAATGAACATGTCAAATTTTGCAATTTATTATGTTTGTGTGCAATCCCCATAATTTATGATTGACTTAGATAACTTGAATAACTTGAATGTTTGTATTTAATTAATAGTCTCTGTCATGAGGCTAAGATGTAGCTGACTGCAAGGCTCTTAGTTGGAGGATTGAATTAAAACCCAGCATTTTTCATGTAGTGATGAGCTTTTCTTAAGAATCTTTCTCTCTTAAGAAACATTCTCCAATTTTGTACTGTTGTAATATCGCATGAGATTTGTAAAAAGGTATTTTCTGTAGAAAGAGCCATTACATTACAACTTAAAAAAGAAAATTAAAAATGTATTTCTAGTCTGCAACTGAGTTTATTTTGTCCATATCAGATACTGCTTGCATATTTTGCCCTGTCATGATAAAGAACAATGGGTAATGTACTTTTTTCCCATCGTAAACCTTAGTATAGTATAATAATAATTTGTCCTTTCCATCCATGTGTATTGAGGTGCAGTAATAGCTCATTTGTTTTTTGTTCTATGCAGATGAGTCAATGAAAGATGAACTAGCAGGTACTACTGCACTGATAGTGGTGATTAAGGACAACAAGATGTACTGCGTAAGTTAATACACTAGTAAAGAAAGAATTTGAGTTGTGCTAGCCACCTCCTCCGCAACTCACAAGAATACACTTACATATACTTCATGTATCCAGGTTAGAGAATCAGTGATGTTTCTAACCGTTGCCTTGGTCCATATACTTAAGTGTGTTAGGGTTAATTGATAGTACCAGTTTACGCGCTTACTAAATGGATCATTGCCTGTCAGCACTGACATAGATGGATCCTGTATCTATAATGTAGTGTTATACTACAGGGACTAGCATTGATAATGTCGATAGTCAGATAGTGCTGGAGGCAAAGATGTGCACAGCAGAGTGGAATATTCTGTATCTCAAGTTATCCACATCTGATCAGACACCGGGAATCCAATTCTCATGGCTGATAACTTAAAGATGTCAGGAGAAATTAACGGCTGATGTGTTGTGGTACAACATTACTGATTACCACGTTATCAAATTTTTTACTAAAAGCCAAATAAATTGGAATGATTGACAATGTGAAAGGTGTCGACTTTCCTTTTAAAGAACAAGACAAAATGGAAAATATGCCCTGAACATCTTCAAGAAGAACAAGAAAGACTTTTGATGAAACATTTCCTTGTAGTATTTTTGTAAAAGTGCAAAGATTACAACCAAATCTGTTCATGTTAGAAAAAGACTTTGAGTTGGATATTGAAACTAAAGGTGCTCCATTGTTTGTAACGAGATACATTAGTATGAGCACCAAATGTGGTGTTGTTTGTTATGTGAAACTGTGTTGATTGACATGACATTTGCGTCTGTCATACTGTATCTTTGTATTGACACAGGGTAATGTTGGAGACTCGAGAGCAGTTTCCAGTGTGAGCGGTCATGCACAGCCTCTCTCTTATGATCACAAACCAGGCAATGAAGAGGAAACCAAGAGAATCATAGCAGCTGGAGGCTGGGTAGAATTTAATAGAGTCAATGGTGAGTTTGGTTTAGCATCATCACTCACTTTCCAGAACAGCACATGTTACAATGAACATCACATAGTCACCATCCATGCCATCACCACTGTAACAACTTAACTGGACTGTGAAGTTTCAAAATTTGTTAAACATATTGGCTTAACACATCGTTCTCCTTCAAAGTTACTTATTCTGTTGTTATACCATTCAAAAGAATGTATTCATGATGGTAATGCTACTTAAATTAAGATGCCACATTGTATATCTTTCCCTAAATCTTTTTTGAGATGATTTGTAAGATTAGGAGGACAATTTTTATTTTTCATTATCCCATTGGGACGCTTGTAAATAGGTAAGCACTTGACGTCAGATGACATCTTTCTCTGCTAAACTTTTCAAAACTTAATAACGGTAGAAGTTTATCTACAACTCGAAACAGTTTTGGTTGGGTCAGTCATATCGATTGACATAATTACGCCCTCGGACATTCCATTGTGCATAGGGATGCACCTACCATGCTAAGCTTTGTTTTTATCAAAACTTGAGTTCAATGTTTAGACTGCTTGGCCGAAGTTGATCATGCCTGCCTTGTTGCTGTTGTTTCTGATTGGTTTGATTTGGGTATTTTTTTTTATCAGGCAATCTGGCACTTTCCAGAGCATTGGGAGATTTTGTCTTCAAGAGAAATGAAAGTAAACCAGCTGAGGAACAGATTGTAATAGGTAAGTGCATTGAAAGGTAAAACCTGCTTGATAAAGCGCAAGATTTGGAGCTGTGCTGTAGTTCAAGTTGTATTCATAAACACCCTAGACAGTTTAGGCAGTCCTATTGGTTGAAAAGTCATAACATGACCATGTTTACTTGGTATTAAAGAGCTGATAAAGACATATCTGGAGCTGTTTAAGACCAGTTAGTGCATTCAGCGTTCGTAGCCATACGTGTGTTGGCGCGCAAGCTTAAGCGGGTGCTAATAAAGCATAATGCAATCAATACACATGGTACTAAATATAAATATGTTAGTGCGTGCCTGTACTCTAATCCATTGAGTGCAATTTGGGCTTTTGCAAAACAGTCTGTGAACAAAAATTGAACAATTTAAAAAAAAGACAGGTTCAATTGCAGTTTTTACTTTATGTTTACGCTCTTCAACAAAAAGGGTACTTATGAATGGGAATAAAAGAGTATGGACTATGTCTTAAATAAGGGAATAAAAGAGTGGCGACGAGTTCTTAAACGGCAGTTTAAAACCGGCAGGGTC
>CM021530.1:19677440-19697932 GCA_010994315.2 Pisaster ochraceus
AAAAAGGAGACTTACATGTAGAGGATGTATAAAAAATACTGTCCATAATTGCCCTCTATCGTGTCTATTCAGCTCTAGAAGGATCCTGTTAAGAAATGAAACTGTTCAAGTCAATATAATGTGTCTTCTGAAAAGATATAATACAGTTGTAAGTACATGACTGATTTATTAATTTGCCACCATTAAACTGTTTTACATCACATTTGTGCCAACAAATCTTTAAGTGAACAGTTGAAAGGATTTACAATCAATAACAGTGCAAACACGTACAATTGATTTATAAATTCAAGGTAGTTAGCAAAACCTACATTTTGTATTAATTCTCTTATGTTCATCCAAATGTTGACCTTGGTAAAATAAACTGTTGTCTGTCATGCAGGGTTAAAGGCAATTACATTTACCGTACAAAATTCATTCCCAAAGAAAAATGGTCCACTCACATTCTCCATTTTTATTACTGACACACAATTACTGTCAATTCATGATGTGATGCTGATGTTTGCCTGTAGTTTATTTATTTATCTTAATCCTCTGTAAGGTTTTCCTAGTCATGACATTAAAAGATCGTTGAGCACAATAGAAGTATTCAACATAAGAGAGGGGTTCTCTTTAAAAAAAAAGAAGTTTCGTGAGGACATTCATCAAGGAAGTATTTTCATTGGTGCAGAGCCTAACAGGAAGGTTTTTTTACGCTGCTTCTTTTGCCAAATCCTCCTTGTCAAAAAATGTCATTGCCAAAAGCTCCATGTGTGCATAAAGTACATTGTAACACTAACAAATGTACTGCACAGTAGTTCTAAAAAATATGATTAATCTAAAACAAATATTATCAGTAGATTGAGTTGGGACGTTTCCTTTATGGCTTTACATCAAGAGATGTTGGTATTACTGTTTTCCTTGTGCAAGTAAAGAACAATCTTGGCATAACACAAGTGCACACAATGCATTTAAAACCCTATAATGCTACAATGTACTGTACAAGACTACGACTGGGCAACATTTTGGAAACAAACAAATTTGGACCCAATTTAAATTAATTTTTAACGGAAGCAGTTAAAGACTATAATTGGCTGGCGTCTGTCAATAAATAGACCAAGGACCTTAGACTAGACACACAGGTGGAGTTGTATGGATCACCGTCATTTCATGACAGGTTGTACTCACTGTACTGTTATTTGTATGCAAGTTCATCATCAGAAGCAGAGAAATCATGGTCAGTTTTGTATAGATCTATCTTGTTATTTAGGTTTTTTCTGTCTATGAAATTGTTAGCTTTATCAGTGGTAGCTTCTCAGTTTTCAGGCAGACAAACCTTTCATCCAGGATATTGTTCTACGATTTTGGATGACTCTGTTCAGGTGTTAAGTACCCATAAATAAAAGATTTGATATTTATGATTATCGTCTGATGTATGTTTTACAGTTTGGAGGTATCCGCATATCGGCAAAGCCATCAAAGAAGACAGAATCCAATGCAAAGCGAGATCAACGGATGCAGACACGCCCCTCAGTGGAAGATGAAGAAGCTCTGCAGGAGTATGAAAGGATCCAGCAACAACTTACAGACCAGGAGGTGGATGCTGCTTTTGAAAGAATGTTGGTAAGATAATTGCCTACATGTAGCAGATGTGCTAAACTTGGTGTCTTTTCTACCATTGAATTGAACCTAACCTGAACCTAACGTATTGAATTTGAGGTACATGTGGGACTTAAAGTTTTTAAAGTTTTGTTTTGCTTTGTTTCGTCAGTATAATGTGAAAAAGTGTTCCTGTCTCCTGTCTTGTCATGGGGTGGTCTAATACCAATTGGACAGATGTATGTAGTTTAGTACATTACAATCTACATGTGTACAAAAAAGCTTAAAATCACAATGTCTTGGTTACAAGTATACATTTCTGTACAGAACGGTGTATACATGTACTTTGCCTTCTACATTAAATCAATTGCTTTTATAAAAAGATCCTGGATTCCGTCAAGCGCATAATGTATGTATGTACATGTACAGTACATGTATGTATGTACTGTAAACACATAATACCAGCTTAATGTAATTTTGTACTTTCACACCATACATACATACAGTGCAAAATGTTCCATAAAGTTTCTTTGAAAGAGCCTATTTGAGTATGTGAGCCATGGGCGTTAGCTTTAAAAATCTTGTTATAAATCATACATGTGACCTGAATTTGAAGCTCACAAGCCTGAGGGTACGTAGGGCATGATGCTCACAAAACTTCCAGACATGAATACCACAGCCCGTAACACACTTGTGTATGTCATAAATGCTGATGCCATTGCCATACTCTGTATTTTGTACAGTAAGCAAATAGGTTGATCAGGAAATACAAATGCTTGTTTTGTTAATACATATATGAAGGTCTTATACCAGCTTCTAAAAATGTATATTTTCTTTCATGAAAGGCTTTTATTAAGAATATACAAAAAATCCAAGATTGTACATGGTAAATTTAATCATTTACAGTGTACAATAAATTAATGAATAAGACATCTAAACAAGACAAGTAGCTGCAGAATATTGGAACAACCTTGATCGAGTAAAGATTGAAAAAATACTTTGCAAAGTTGCATGACATAGTTTGTCATGCTACATTTTATATTATAGACACCTTATTACACAAACTGCACAATGTGCAGTCTCGATTCATTACATTGTGCAAACAGAATGTGCACATGGATTCATGCCTGTATGTAATTTCATGAGCAAATATACTATTGTGTAACTTAGTATCCCTGCATAGTAATGTACATTCTGACATTCTCTTTGTCCTGTAGTAGTCGAACCACAGATTCAGATAAAATGGTGACCCAAATAAAATAATTGACTGTTTCCTGTCTACGTATTTCCCTTAAATTCTTAAGGAAATAATGTACAACAAGCTGTGGTTGCGCACAATTTGTACTGGCACACTGAATGATGATTTAACTCTAGATATTATACTGTACCTACACACCTATACATGACCTACATGTACATGTACAGTGTCCCATTTGCATTTTATGTCCAGTTTACAGCATTGTGTGTGTTGTTTGTATTGTCATACTGCCTTTGAGAAAGACTCTGATTGGGTCAAAGCATGAGGCTATACACAAATTTAAGTAATGAAGTAAATAACATTTACATGTATTGTGTGCATACATGTACCTCTATTCACCAGGAGAACTGTCTTTATCATGAAACAGGCATGTGCACTGGTTCAGGTTAAAAGTGCCCATTTAGGAAACATTGAACAAGAGCATCAATCCCACAATTGAAAAAATATCTGGCACCTTATACATTGTACACATGTATAGTACAATGTTTGTAGACCTTTACTGTACATACGTACTGTATGGTCTGAAGTCTGTTAGAATTTCATGTGCTGTATGTATACTGGATGGAATTATTTTGACAACATGAACATGTTTCTCCAATTTCTGTTAAATTGGTCTTTTGTCGTTTGTTGTTCACTGACACTGACATTTGGACATCACACATTCCATACACCATGAATCATGTCTTTTATCAAGAGATTGAAGTTTGTATCAAGGTTATGAAAGGTGGTTTGAACATAGAGAAAGGACCACAGGTCCTTTCTCTATGGTTTGAAAGAGATCTACTGTAGCCTACATGTACATGTATGTACATACGTATCATGCAAATTGAGTCTCTTTAATAATGCATAACTTGCTTGTTTTGTACATTGTATTTTTGTATTTATACTTTTGTACACAATGGTAGACATTTGATCTTGTTGATCTATGTAGTTGTTAGGAATAATTTCTTCATAACAAATTACAAAATTAAACCAACTGCATTGGGCACATTAATACAGGGAACAGTTTGTAATTGCCCTGTAATTCTCAGTATGTTCATCTCACATTTGTATTCTAGAAATAGCATAGTTAACACAAATGTAAACTTGTAAGTTATCATAATTTATCATTCATTACTACATGTATTAGTATGATAACCCTGTAGAGAAAACCTGCTGTACAAAATCATCATACCAATAAAATGCAAAGTCTTAGTAAACACCAACTACTGACTTGAAATTACAGTACATATACATGTTTACCTTGGCGATAGAATTCTGGTTCTTGCTATACCTACATGTACATTTTGTAGGCTGCATGACCCCTGGTTTGCAGATACTGTGTTAATTAGTAACACTTAATCTCATCACAGTTATTGTAACATCAGTTACCTGGGTGACCTTTACATTGTGTCCTGTGTGAACTTGACTTGACAACTTAGCAGGATTGATATTGATAAGCCAAAGGATTCTGAAATTATTGATGAAAGTCATTGTTATGATACAGCTGGGTGTGCACCGGTGTAACACTAACAGCAGCACCCAAGTCCTTAAAATAATACTACAATAATTTATAGTAAGCTGGAAAGACGAACCCGTTTGTTTATTTTGGGTTGACTGTTTTTTTTTTGCAATACACTATTTTAACATAGTCATACTACAAATATTCTACTAAGTGCAGTGTACTGATGGGCTTGTTTTGTACCAAAGTACCTCAAATAATGTTTGTTTGTATTATTCATTTCTTATTTAGCCTGGGGACACCTTTCAGCTCAACACATTTTTCAATGGTGCCCAGTGATAACATTACATTCATTTATTCAAAAACTTTTTTTTCTCCAGTAAAAGCGTTATTTAAATAACAGTATCAAAGTAAAAAATAAACATTGATAGAGGCAAAATAAACTCAAACATTAAACATCCTAAAATACAAGCATTAGATCTTGGACAGCCAGTAACCGAGACCATAAAATACAAATAATATACTAAAAAAACAAAAAAATGTACTAATAGTCCTAGATATAATGGACAATAACAAACTGAACAGGGCATGTACTGTATCAATACATTCAAAATTGCATTGTAAATTTAGGTACTTAAAGTTAGCTGGAAGGATATTTCAGAAGAGAGATGTCATTAATTGTATAGTACATGTACACTCTTGATGTCGAGAAGTACCTTTTAATTTTGTTTTCACATTTAATTATTTTAAATTGAAAGTGGAATTGCCTGTTATTTCCAATGCTGAATAGCCCAGATTTGTCATTGAGATCCTGGACTAATACTATGAAATATGAGATCCATTGGGAAATTCTAGAGAATACCATTTCCGCTTAAGGGAGGAAGTTCCGCCTTGTGCAGTTCATCCACTATGTCATGGTGAAAGTTTTGCATGGCAAGTGAGCAGTGTTCTGGTTTAGACCCGGTGTGTACACTGTAAACAATGTTCCAGACCTTTCTTAATGTTGTTGCCCATCACCATGGTAATCAGGAATGTTTGTCTAATAAGTGTTGTGGTTAAAAGTGGATTTGAGAAGTCATGTGGAAATTAGGAGTTTGGGTTTATCAATGTGTGACATGTGCCCTTAATGTATACACTTTACAACAAAGTCTTGTATTCAGTTTCAGCTGGGTAGGTTATTAAGGAAAGTTAAGTTTCCTTTTGAAGAAAAAACTACATACTTTCAAATACTTGTCATGCATACAAACTTGTACACATGTGTATGCATGGAGCTATAAACATGCACTACAGTATGTATGTACGTACTCGAGGCATGGTAACACACGTTATACTGCAGAGTTTGAAATGTCACAGGATCAAAAGCTTTGTATTTTCACATTCTAAAAAGTGATTGGAGAGAAATGGTATCTGGACTATCTGGAGAAACTTTTACTTGAGAAACTCAAGACCATCGAAAGTTGATCCAGCAAAATGTCAGGTCTTTTGTACATGTGTAGGCTCTGCAATTTGAGTGCTGCAAACAGTGAGCAATACCCACTGGGACTTGTGTAGAGATCCATCACAAAAGTTTGATGATCAAACCAGATCTCTCGTGTTCAGTAAGTGCTATGTGTGTAATTTGACTCGTGCCCATTTCCAAGCACTTTGTACAGTATGGGGATCACAGGCTGTTTGCAAACATTGTACATGAATTTTAATAGACCATACAATGTGTACAATATCATAAGTATTGCACTTCACTCTTCCATTTTCTGCTTGAGTTTGTTTTGTTTTATATAATTATTAACTGTGCACGAATGATGTAAATTATATGTAATTATTCAAAATAAAACTTGGTATCATTTAAAAATAAAAAGATTTAATTATAATGTTATACTATTTTACATATTTTATACTTAAGCTGATGACCAAATTATTAAATCATCAATTTATTTGTGATGCAAAATGTGACTCACCCAAAGGTTTTTTTATACAAAATTGATGAGCACATGTACATGTATGCTCTGTATCAATTACAAGAACTTTATCCTGATACATTCAGTGAAAAAAAAGTGTTGTTTTTAATACGCTCTAAATGCACACAATTGCAAAGTGTAAAGTCAAGTGAGAATGAATTATATATGTAATTGTACAGTGAACCGGTACCTGTTTTTAATTTTTGAGTGACACTGACAGAACATTGTTAATATACATGTATCATGTAGTGTACAATGGTGTATAATACAATATGTGTGATAAGGATATTGTCGAGCATTAGCTGTGCAAACTTGTGCAGTAGGCCTACCGATTGAAGTGGAATATAATTAGCATGTAATACTTTGTGCATATTGAATGTCAAGAGCGTACTAATCTTACAAAAGACATTGTCTATGTTTACTATTTTTTGTATCCCATCCCAAGCGTTTACATACATGTTAATTCTTAGGCAAAAAAAAAAAAAATGTTAATGTATGTTAGCTTAACCCGACTGACCCTAAAAATACGGCTGACCCTGGGTATTTTTTATTTAGGGAAGAAAAATAACAATTTAAATCTATAGAAATTAGTTTTTAATTCGTTTTTAATTCGTTTTTAATTCGTTTTTAAAACTATTTCTAATCGTTTCTCTTCAATTGTATGACGATAACGCGTGTGGTACTTTGGAGTGCACAATTTTTTGCACAACGAACATGAAGAAAATTGCGTAGGCTTAAACAATGTCATTTAAACATGTCATTTTCATTGCTGGAATTAAGAAACAAATAAAAATAAAAAACCTACCTACCTATCCTATTTTTTCTGGTACGTTACCCCAACATAACATTTTTTTTAGACCTCATTACACCGTTTAGGTTTGCATTAATTTGAATTTGTGTTTATCATGTACTTGTAGGAGGACATGGGTTTGACAGGAAACAAGGCAGCTCCCCTGCGGTCTCGTGATATGACAACAAAAAGAGAGATGGTGTTGCAGTATATGAAACGTACTGGCTCATCAGCGGTAAGGGATCAACTACATGTATCTCAGATAATGTAGTTAAATAATATAATTCACAAGTCAAACATTTGAAAAATGCAAAACATAAAACATTGTAGTCTGATGTTAAATTTTAAAGCTTAGAATGGTTTGTTTGTTCAGTTGAATAATTTTAATAATGGAATCATTCTGAATGTTGTGAGAAAACGGGATGCACAGAATCTGTTATTATTGAAAAACTTTGTTAAAATTTAAGACAGATCACCCCTGCTGCCGCTTCCCAGATTGTAAACTTGGGTGTGAGCACTGGCTGTACGGCAGTTACAGGTTGAGTGACTTCTATCTGGCACCCCGAACAAAGATTGACAAAATAGGTAGAGTGCTGGCATGTTAATCTGGAGGTTGCAGGTTCAAGTCCCGCTCTAGTCAGTTTTTGTTTGTTCAACCAAAAATTATTTAAATTTAACCAAGTTTCCTAAGTGGTTTGTTACTAGAATTTAACTATCTCAGAAATCTTATAGGTCTCTTTATACTCCACAACAAATTGCAAGGTAGAGATCTAACACCTACATGTACATGTACGTACATGTAAGTCAAATGTCAGTCTAGTTTTCCATAACACATTATTCAATTGTAAATAATTAGCATAAGATAAGTTGTCAATGTCTTTCAGAGCCATGTTCCTATGCAGAGAATCTGAAATAAAGATGATTTCTCATACATTGTTCACTATTGATGTTGGTATACATCATCCATTCCATGAGGTTTAAAATTGTTTGTATGTGTGCCCTATGCCCTGTCTATCTTTGTTCATAATCTCCCATCTAGGGAAGAAAAACAGTACAGAAACCAGGGGACTACATCTTAGAGTTGAAGAACTGTGGACCCACAGACTCAGAGAGGCGTCTGTCAACTCTAAGTTCCTTGAAAGTTTCTCTGGGTAGCAACACCATAAGCTGGGTGCAGCAATTTGGAGATAGAGGCTTGGAGGAAATACTAAAGATACTGGATGAATTTTCTCCAAGGTACAGTAGGGTGTGAATATAAGGGCAAACTACAGTACTGATTGGGAAATTAATGTGCAGTTAGTTCATTCTTTTTCATGTATGCAAAATCTTTGCATCTTCGACCCAAAGTGAGCAGACTAACCTGTCTACCAGGACTTCCTTATACCTGTTGGAGTGACGCTATTTTTTATTGATGTGCAGACTGCTTCATGAATGAGCTAATTAAGACAGGACCTACATGTGAATGTACATGTATGCAGACTTTCAATTGTGCACATTCATAGCCCATTATGTATTATTTTATAAAACTATAAAAGTGTTTTCAAATTAGCTGTCACTTATCACTTCTCACACTATTGTAAGTCCCACCAAAAACATAATAGTCTTCAACGAGACTTTGATTCAGATGACTGGGCATAACTGTGTTTAGTAGTTGTGTTATACATGTAAACTTGAACTCGCTTAAAATCCTTTTATTCTCTGAGTTCTTAATCCTTCAACATTCAGTCGTAACAAAGTTAATTGTCAAGTCTCAAATACATATTGTGAAAACATGTTGATCACTTTATTAAGTCCAAAATGAAGTTTTTGTGTCAAAGATATTCTCTCTGAATTTTCACGTTTCTAGGGAAGACCAGAGAAGTGTGGACATCAGACATGAGTGCATCAAATGCCTCAAAGCATTCATGAACAACAAGTATGGTATCCAAATGGTGTTTTCAAAAGAGGGTTCTCTGAACACTGTAGCAGGAACACTAGACCCTCATCATGAGCAGATCATGATGGAAACGGTGCGACTGCTTGCTGCTGTGTGCTTGTATCCTGGTGGGTAAGTTGACAATGCAATTTCCTAGAGAAGTGACAGCTCTATCAAGGAGACACAACATCCTGCCCAGACTTAGTCCAGAATGATATTCTCTATGAAGGTTTTGTTTCTTAGCTTGATTCAAGACCCAGATTATTCATCTTATCAAGTAGAGCCCTCTTTGATGAATCCTTCCCTGTGAGAAATTTTCCCTTTCTTGCTGCCAATAGAGGGCCCATTATAACAGTCTTTGAAATCACTGCTGCCACAAGAAATGTACTTTATAAATGACAAAACTTGAACGAGTATATCAAATTATTCTAAAGTAAAGACTCTTTGGGAAAGGTATTTGTTATGATTAGTTGGAAAAAAACCTCAACAAACAGAACACTTCTACTGTGAAAGTAGATGTGGAAGGTTTTTATTGATAAATTAATGACAAAAGCAATATTGCTTTAGACAGAATAAGCAGATAAGTAACAAATAAACAAGCTTGTATTAGTGTATCAGGAAAACACTATCGAGTATATGAGAAATGCCATCACTAGTTAACAATATGACCTGACTAAAAGGAAGTAAGCACTGTAATTACAAACATGACCAACTGTTTCCTTGTAAAAACACTCGCTTCTCATTATGTTAATAATATTACACTGCCGCTGGTGCCATTCTACATTACTGTACTGTCTCAAGTGGTCATAAAAGGACCCAAGTATTGACTTTGTTGTAGTATGTAAATTGAAGATTTGTTGAAACACATTTTTTCATTTTGGAGTGCAGTGCTGGTAAATGCTAGCTTTGTTGAAGTAATAGGCCCTTTTAAACATTTATTTACCTTGGGCCATTAAACTCACAAGCCAATAATTTTCTACCACTACTTTTTAACAAGGTAACAGAAATTATGCTTTGTCAAGCTCGATAGTAGTGCGCATCTGAACTGTGTACATGTATGGCCTGTTGCTTGTTCATAATAATAAATTGACACTGGCTTTATCAATATCTTTATAGTTAAGGAATACACATAGAACTGGGTTTGAAACCCCACTATGTAGTGTTATTTTCCATGAAACTTGAACCCTCACCATTTCTTTTTGAGCTTCAGAAATGCCATGAACACTGCACCCCAAGAGTTTTTAGTTTGGGGAATTTCCCTGTTCACTTTCCCCTTTTGTTTTGTAACATCGAGGCTAACATTGGTTATGTTTAATTTCCTGTCTTTTAATGTTAATGTGTCATGGGCATTGGCAGTTGCTTAAAAAGTTTCCCCTAAAACTAATACATGTAATATGTGGTGCTTTCCATTGAAGGCAGTTTTTTAGCTGTCATGACAATGATGACATTGGGTACTTCCAACTTATTTGTCAATGTACAAAGTAGTGATTTTATGGGTGGTGACACAAAGCATAACAAAATACTTGTAGTTTTCTTTACCACTAGGATCATATCAAGTAATGTGATTATTCCCATGAATACATGTAAAGACCCCTTTGCAACCCCTCGAGGCTACTGACCCTTTGGAAAAGTATTCTTTTTCTAAGGTGCTCCTGAAAGAAAGTAATTTGACATTAAAGCTGCTCCATGTAAAATGAATAATTCAAGTTCAAGCTATTTTTTCATGTTTTTTGATGGTTTAAATTTTCTCTTTTCGGACTTTTTAATCCTTGTGTGACCTTGAATCCAGTTTTTACCTTACATTTATAGGCATGAGAAAGTGCTTGCAGCTTTGACAGATGTGGCAGAGTTTAAAAATCGGCCAAGATTTGCACCAATCATTGAAGCACTTAAACAAGAGGAAAATCCAACATTGCAGGTACTTTTTCACTTAAATGTTGTTTGGAAATAACTCCTTTTATGATCTGAACTAGTGCATTATTTTAAATGTCATCTTTCCAAAACTTGTTGCAAACATTCTGTACATTTTCATACAAAAAATACCCCATTTGGTATGTAAATTTTATACAGAGTTTTGCAGGTCTACAGGGAATTCATTGAAATTGCCATGGTGCATCTTGCTTTTCCTGTAGTGTTTTGCAGGTCTACAGGGAATTCATGGAATTTGCCATGGTGCATCTTGCTTTTTCTGTAGTTTGGCTTTGGGCCCTTAAAAGTAGTTCCAATATTGAACAATGCCTGGTTCACAACATCTGTTAAGCCCTGTTCACATCACAGGAGCATTTCCTTGGAATAAACTCACAGGAAATTTCTGGGCCTTTTAAACCCTACTGCCAGCCACTACAGTGAACGTTCACACTCTAGACATACTTGGTTGCATTAATTCCAGGGAATATGCACATTGACTTTACGTTTCTGATCAAACTCAGGGATCTTCACTGACTAAATTCAGCCTATGTGGAAGCTGCAAATGATGTGGGTGAAAGTCGAGCATTTCACTTTGTGTTGTCCTATTGAGCTGTGTTTGGATCTCCTTGTCGGAGGTTCATGCATGAATCGTTTCTCAGATTCAAATGATTTTGGTTGAAAAATTATCCAAACCATATTACCTCGAAGGGATTCCGTTCTCAAAATAGTTTATACTATCGACAGCTGCAGTGCTTCTCATCAAGTTAGTTTTTATGGTCATTCATTTTTGGAGTACTTACCAATCTATGACCCTAGCTTTAACCCTGCTCTTGGGCAGATTGAATCATTTCTAGGGAATAGCCTATTTCCCAGGAGTTTCTTTGGAAGTGAGAGCAGACCAAACAAAAATTCCTGTGAACATTCTGCTAAAAGGGGGTTTTAGTGATATGCCCAGAACAAGCTTTGTAGAACTGGAGGATAACAATTGGATTAGCTATAGATAACAAGACAAAATTAGCACCATCAAAAGATTGTCTCAATAATGACAACTTGTTGGAGGAAAATAGTACATGTGTACAGGCATGATACTCTTACTGCTTTAGTCTGACCGCCCATTTGTTTTGCTCTTGGAAAATCAAAAAAATTATGATTAAATGGCCTGAAAGGTCTATTAAAGCCTACGCCATATCTACATACTGTACATGTAGGCCAGCTCTTGTACTCAATAAATTGTTCCTACTTTTTTCTAAGGAACAAATATCATGCCTGTGTATAATGTATGATGTTCATGTCAAACTGAAGGATGGCATTGTTGTCATGCATTATTTGGGCTGAAGTCTGGCTCAAACTGTCTTGAAAATGGCAGAGTAGTGTCTGTTTTATTTTAAACAAGGTAACTCAGAAAGGGGCAAGATTTGATTATGCATTAGGTACATATATATGAAGTGTACCCAAGTATACAGTGTGTTTGGACTTGCTGATTACATTTTCTAAAGTTGTTCTAGCATTTCACTATTGAGTAGAAGACAATGATGAGTGTATTGTAAACAGTCTTCTAATCACTCTCTGTTGATTGATTTCTTACATTCAGGTCCCTCTGTGTGTAAGTTTTCCTGTCTACAAATTGGAACAGACAAGTTCCTTTTTACCTCATGTGACTCACACTGACCAATCAAATTTAGTCATCAAACAGCTGTCTGTGCTAAAAAAAAGTGTAAATAATTTAATCAAAGATGTGCAGTTTTTTTATTAGCAGCTTTAAGAAATATTGGCAAGGTACCAGTGTCATAGTCTGGTTATATCTATAAGTTTTGTTATATGAAACAACTGAGGAAATCTTTGCAGTTGTTTTTGACTTTCGCTTTTTATAGTAAATATTCAGTATTTCCAAGTATGCATAACTTTTTTTGTTAGATGATCTGCCTAATGCACACTTTACATAAGAAGGAATTAGGTTGTCTGTTAATCATTTTAGGTATTAGGAGATACTTGTTTGCTTGAATGGAGTTCACAGAACGACCTTGATGCATATTCTGCCCCCTCTACTACCCCAGCTACATGTATTTTGCCCCCTTTTAGAGTTCACTTTGCAAGTAATAGAAGTGTTTATCCACTTCCTTCATCTGTGCTGAAATCCTTGGGCTACTCTTTATGGTTGCTCCACGGATTGAACTTGGAAGGTGGCAATTGGCTGAGAAAGTGCTGACACATTGTTTTGTCAGCAAAGAAAAGAGCAAGGATTTAGAGCATTGATGATGAGGGCTATATACTCTGCTGTGTTCCTTCAGCTGTCAGTTGCCCGATTGTAGTGTTTAATTGCCTTTTGGTTTGCCGGAGCTAAAGTACGGAAATGGGTCTTCAGGTTGAGGATCTCCACTGGGGTTCGAACCACAAACCTGTGAGTTGATTAGGATTTAAGGGTCAGCAGTGTCAGAGTGTAATGCATGCTGTGCAGATAAACCCTTTATAACCTACAAGTCTGCTGGCAAAACTACAAGCATTTGGATGTGTCTTCCTTTGTTTCTGTTTTTTTTTTCGTACTGTTCCTTATTGGGGGTCATAAAACCCTGAATGTTTGATTGAAGATTTTTTGTAGCTGTTTGGTAGGAATATTCTTGGCATATAGACAGCAAGCCGTCTTTTTGATTGGATAGACGCTTGTTTCCAAGTATTTCTGCAGCAGAAAAACAGCGAGTGGAAGGTATAAGAGAGAAAATACATGTAGATGAAATTTCAACTATGAAATGTTTCTCTTTGAAAGAAAGAGGACTTTGCTATTATTTTATGGTAAGTTTTGATGTTTGCTGTAGAAATCAGTTAGTGGGTGTTCTGACTGTGGATAAAGTGTTACTTTGGGGCACAATCTTTGATTTTGCCAAAGGACCTGTAAGACGCAGATTTTATTTCTACACATCACATGATAGTAACCAATGTGCTGATTGTATTTCTTTCATTGTTCATCTATAGACAGTATGCATGCAGTTAGTGAACGCTGTTATCATCACGCCACATGAACCAGAGGAACTAGACTTCAGGTTACATCTACGCAATGAGTTTCTTAGAACAGGAATGTTGGACCTACTTCCAGTAAGTAGTAATGTTGTGTTTGTCTATCTCATTTAACTTACAATGCAAGATTTATGCATGGAGAAACTGTTCATTAGTTTCTCCATAAGGAAGCATCTATGAAAGATTTAGGATGGGGAGTACTCTGTAATCTTAAGTGGTTTGCAGATTACACTGTCAACTTTTGTGAGGTTTAAATTTTGATACATAGATGCAAGTTTCACGCGTATTTGAACATTTTTGGGACCACTTTGGTCCCGTGTACATTGCTTTAACATGTGAGGGAAACAAACTTGCGCACTTTAATGAGTCAAATTGTTCAGACTTGCACAGTGTATTCCCAACCAATTTATGCCGCCACATAAATCAAGGACAAGATATTTTAAACTACTAGTTCCATTTTTTTTTTGGCTTATGGTTATTTGTACGTTACTGGGTCTTACAATAGACTGTGCAAGTCTCACGCATATTCGAACTTCTGGGACCAAGTTGGTCCCAAACATATTGAGTTTTACATGTGAATGATTCTGTTTCTTCAATAATGTTGTATTGTTGGGAAAGTAATTTCTTAGTGATGACATTAAAAAAAATAACTTTAACAAATCAATAAAGAAAACCTGAGAATAAGACTTGACCTTCATTGCCGGTTACTTGTAAAACCATTAAGAGTTTTGCCCAACTGACATTCATGTTATCATTTAAACTATGTAGTGGTTGGACAAATTTGGGCAGGATTCAGAAATAGGGTTTGCTCGTTTTTGATAAGTGCGTGACTTGCATAGTCTATAGGAATAATAAATCAATTCATGCACAACTAATACCTCTATATCAGTATTGGGGAATGATCATAGAAAATTCACTGAAGCAAGAATAGGATCAATTGCAATCATGCTATGTACCTGTAAACACCTGCTGGTGTGCCATTGCTGAGAACCACTCTATCAACATCTTAACTAGTTTTAACGAATTGCATGACGCTATAAAAAAAGTGCAGTAAAGCATGGCTCATCCTTCAATCAAATTTGTGGAAGTGAAATGAATTTCCTTGCGTCACAATTGAAAAGTTCTGCTTGTTTGCATGACGGAAATTCGCTTAGCATTTGCTTTATTGTAATGTATGAACTGGGTCTAAGAGTGCAGAATATGACATTACATACATGTACAATGAAACTGTATCTTTCAGCAGTTGTCAAGAGTCACAATGTAAATGTGAGAAATCATCAAAATTGTTCATTAAAAAAGTAATGCTTTAAAGTTGCATGGCCCAATTTTCGTTGAAAAATATGTGTAAAAAAGTTTCTTTGAGTGAATTTTGACAGATGGTGCTGTTTCAAAATGAAAAATATACGTTTTCTGCTTATGCTACGTATAGTGCACAAAATATGTTTTAATGCAAAATTTTGTATACATGTACATGGCTGATGTTGTAAAATAATTTTGAGATTCAGACAATTCATTTTTAGGTCTTAATTAACTACCACTTATCATTGGCAGACGTTTTTTGTGCAATACCTTAAATGAAAGGTTTAAACTTTCTTGAATCTATAAAAACAGCTATTTAAAATTTAAATCTAAATTTAAATGTCAAATCGGCCAAAAAACAGACCGAGCATCTTTAAAATGTGTACGCTGGTTGTAAGCAAACTTTGATCAGAAGGTAACCACTTACAATAAATGCCATTGATTTTAATGAAAAATTCGAATTTTGAAAGTTTCAAAGGCAAATGCAATGACATTTATTGTTTCTAGCTAGAAATCTAATCATAAGGCAACACACAAGTGACAACATTTTCGGCTGAGTACATAATCATTGATAACAAACACATTTTTCTCCAAAACGGTTATGAAGTTTTGCAGATGCCTCTGAAACGATCTAGCTACCTGTAAAAGTGTACAATATTAGATTGCACATGTACATAATAAGGTTTAGAAGTACAAGATAATACTTTGCTTAATAAGTGTGCATGACAAATGATTGGTAATATATTTCTTCATGATTGCTCCATTCAGCTGTTGGTTAGCATGCTAAGTTAACTGTCATACGAGTTGACTCAATAAGATATTTAACTTCCTCCCAAGAAATCCTCCGATCAGATTGCTACCTTTGAACTCTTTGTCCATAATAGTTTTCTGAAAGTATTCAATGGATGACCTTTTATTTTATTGGTCTTATGATGAAGTGTCACCTTGGAAACTTGCCAACATGTCACGAAGAATAACTTACAATGTTATTTATAGACTGAGTGAAACCTCTTTTTAAATTTTTTTTAAAGCTGCACACATTTGTAGCTACACCACGTTATCATTTTCGAGCTTTTTTCACTTTGATCGGGACAGAAGTGTTAGCATAACTTTGAGATATACATGTAATAAATTATATCTCAAAGTTATGTTAACACTGCTGTCCTGATCAAGGTAAAAAGTGCTCTGAAATTATGGCATTTATGCATACTCTACTTCAATAGTTTAATGAATTTAAACAGAACTTATATTTTTACTTGTATTGTTGATTCTATTTTGAAGAAGTAGCTTGTCCCACAAATTTTGGCACTGTAGATTTTAGGAAGCTCCTGTAATACTTCAGCAGGTGATGTTTTAGTAATTGGTTCTGAATGCAGACATTAATTGCTGGTTTCCTTAGTTTGAATATGATTAATTGAGTGCTCGGAAATTCCTCTTCGTATTCTTAAAAATCATCTTCAATGTTTCCAAAAATAATATTTCCTGTGTGCAAAAAGTAGCATGAAACACCAGTAAAGTTATTTGAAACTCTGCATTGATTCACAGACAAATTAATTGCACTGTGTCAAACATACAACTAAGGTATATACAGATTTAGATATTTAAACAAATTTGTCTTAAAATTGAGGCTAATGTTGATTGCCTATTTTCATTATCTTTATTTAGAAGATTTTTTTTTTTTTAATTCAGCTTTGTTGTTGCAGGTGTTAATTCAGAACGATGATTGCAAAGGTACATTCGAGTTGATTTTTAACCTCATACTTTTTCTACCATTACAAGGAATTACGAGACAATAAGATCAGCGAGCTGGAAACACAGATGACAGTGTTTGATGAACATCGAGAGGACGATTACGAAGAATTCTGCCATCGCTTTGAAGGTCTCAAAGTTGAAATAGAATATCCTTTGAGAAGTAGTAGAACATTGTCTGTTGTGGGGGACACAGGATGAACAGGGTATTGTGAATACTATTGCAATTCGGTTGCTACTTTGTACAATGTATGCATTTGTTATTTGTAAGCTGTTGCACACTTTACACTTCTCTAGTTGAGTGTGTGTGTAGTGGTTGAGCAGATAAGAAAATCGGGCTGAAGCTCTGGTGTTTCTGATCAGCAGAGTGTGACACTTGTGGCATTAAGCCCGACACTTAGTTATTGCTTCGTTCTTCGGATGGGACGTAAAGCCGTAGGTCCCGAGTGTTTCGTTATGCACGTAAAAGAACCCAGTGCACATATCAGAAAGAGCAGGGGTTTGCCCCGGTGTTCCTGGTTTGATTGGCTGCATATTGCACCACCGCACCTTGTAAACCATTACATGCTGCTTTGTTAAGGAATAGGTCTCATACTTCAAATTGTACATGTAGCTCTGCATGTCTTACAGAAATAATACTGAGCGCTTTGAGATCAGATGTGATCAAGCCCTGTATAAGAACTTTGTAGTATTACTATTATTATTAATATGTCCTTACTGTTATTAATCTTTCTTTTTGAAGCACTGCTTGAGCATCATATTACATGATGGATGAAGGGCTTCATTAAACTCTTTTTCCTAAATATGGTTCAGCTTTTTTTTGTAGAACTACAGATACAATGTACATGTTGAAAGAGTTGGTAACTTCTGGAGAATATAGAACTGGAAGACAAACTTACAGTTTCTAAAAGATTAAATGTGAATTTGTAGACAGCTGTGAATTGGTCAATCAGTGTCTTTATTAAGTCTTTATACATGTACAGTTCATACAGTTCTGTACATTACATCAGTACTTCTCGAAGACTACTGTACATACATGACATAACTGCAAACCTAGAGGGAATTACGCTTGCATTTTGTAACGACTGGCAGTATTTCACATTGTTAAACAGATAAATGGTTGTGTCAGTAGTGTTCACATTGTGATCCCTCTTTCTCAAAGCTAGTTTATGAAGATTTTGCTGTATAGGAAATGATGATTTACATTTTGTGCATTCAGTAAAAGAAAACATCCTGTTTACTGCATCTGTTCCTTGACTCAGTAGACTTAGTCATGCCAGTTTGCAGAGTTAGATTTTGGGGAATTGTCCCAGGTACCACTATAAGGGAATCGCTACAAGTTTAGTCTTGCAGGGGTGTGAACTTGTCCTCAATTAACCCACTCTATGGGATTATTCTACTAGTACAAGGGTTAGTTAGGGACCAGGACTTGATACCTAAGGGAAAAGTGGTGAGGAAAATAAGTTTATTATATACGATACGCTGACATGCAAAAGAAATATACATCATGTACATGAAGGCATTTTTTGGTTGCAAAGCTTGGTTCAATGTACATAACATGACATAGAAAGCTGATCTAGTTTTCAACTGTTTTCTGTGACTGATAAAAGTGCAAAGTTTGGAAAGAAACTTTAAAAGGACAAGTTTATTTACACAGATCTTCACTTTCATTTATTGGATAGATTAATAGAAATCTGTTTTGGTTGATGCACTTCAGGTCTTTCATTTGCAAGAGTAATAACTGTGTACCTTCATTTAGGTATATGCAACAATGATTGCTTCCTCTTCTAAGAAAAAGAGCTGAAGGGATCAATCTGCATGTTTTATCAAATTTGTAAAAAAAGAACAAACAATTATTTGATTCTTTAACTACTGATTACCGATGAGGAGTCAGCATACCAGCTGCTTCATCAACTCGTAAGTGACACGGCGGCCGAGCCGTTCTTCCTGTCAATCCTTCAACATCTTCTCATGATCAGAGAGGATAGTGCGATCAGGTAAATGTCACATCAGGTGCTGTTACACATCAGTTGGGATGTCCCTAAGTGTCTGATGTTGCAAGTCATCGATGAGGATAAGGGGATAGTTGAAAGGGAGAGAAAGGGTTACAGTAGACCACTGCAGTAGCATCAAAATCAATTAAAGGGAGATGTAACAAGTTTCTTTACACGTGTTCATGTTTTTCTCTTATTGTATTAAATATAATGTTTACCCTGAATTTAGTTTGACATTAAACAATGGGATGCCCCTAAACAATTTGTGTTAAATTTTGAAATATTGGGTCATTCTCATCTTTTTGGAAACGACCATGTTGTCACATTTGGTAGCTCTTTATCCAAGTAAATACGAACCATCATTTCTGTATAAAGTTTGACTATTTTGAACAATTTCTTTGGTTGATAGACCCCAGTACTACAAACTAATAGAAGAGTGCATATCTCAGGTTGTTCTCCACCGAGGAGGTTTCGATCCAGACTTCAGACATACACAGAAATTTGAAATTGATGTTGATCCTCTCATAGGTGAGTGACTGTATTTGGTAGACTACTAATTTATTTCAAGCTAGTTAACTATTGCTTGAAATTGTCTTTTACCTCCCTTTTGGAATTGATTTAGAAATAGTTATTTTATTTCAGTATGATCTTGGACCGATTTCACAAAAAGCTAAGATTGATTTAACTGTGTATTGATCTTTATTGCAGTTTGTTTGATTTAAAAAAAAATCTTTATTGCTAAGCGAATTGTGACGTCACAATACAAATCACGGTAGTATATATTAACAACTGATCTTAAGATGAAGCATAGTGCTTCATGAAATAGAGCCTAAAACATCTGGGATCTGTTTGTTTGCTACACTAACTCTTGGCAGGTTTTTCTATTCTGAATATTGTTTCAAAAGAAAAAGCAATTGCATACATGTACAAATAAATATTAATGTCCATCAATTATCTTTTCCCTTTCCTTGTAATTTTTCAGAGGGACTTAAGGAAAAGGCATTTTATGAAACATTAGAAACAAAGGCACAAAAGTTAGAAAAAGAGGTAAGTACACTTCTTTTGATGTGTCGTAGTAGTCTTTAGTCTGACAGTGTTCTTATTAAGAGCTGGATAGCTTTTATTAGGCTTTAACAATTGTCCTAAGTTTGGTTGTGTGACTGATTAAATTGCTATTCAATGGTCTCCCATGGGTCCCAGCTTGTACCAAGATACAATACAAATTTAACAGCAAAAAAGAACACAAATGTTTTACAATGTAATTAAAAATTACTTCTTATTGTGATTCGGGTTCCACAATTTATATTCACAAAGGCTAACCACGTTTAAACAGATTTCTCTACTACACGTTTAAACATAGCCACATTATCTCCTAATGACCAATTAAAATAGATAAACTGTCGCAGGTATTTATGAAATTTAACTCAAAGTCATTACTCATGGTTTTTACTTGCACAGTCTGTTACCTACGCCGCGTTAACACTCAATCCATAAAGGTGGATTGAGATTCAGCATTTTTATCACGTCCACAGATCAAGGTCTTGTGTCGCGTTTACACCAGTGCTTGATCCAGCTCTGATCCAACTTTTGATCACAGCT
>CM021530.1:19698932-19709668 GCA_010994315.2 Pisaster ochraceus
TATTTTACCACTAGGGGTTCAAAAAGCATAATTTACTAGGTAATGAAAACATCTCCTTTGCATGGGTTGGCCACAGTTAAGATGCAGACAAATACAGACATGTTTTGAAAGTGTTCAATGGCAACTCATCATGCGTGTGCTCCCAGGTGAGCCCAGGATATCACAAGGGAATCAGTACCTGGGGAAACTTGCAAACTGCCCTACTTTGAAGTGCCCCCCAAAAAGTTCCCACATGAAAAATAACGGAAACAATTGTAACCGTCTGGACTCTATTTAATAGGTGACTATTTAGTGCCCATGAGGTTCCAAAGATAAATTTACAGTTGCCTTTGAGAGTTTCCTGTGATGATAGATCATAAAAGTAAACAATCGAAACCCACCCAGTGGAATTCTACTGGAGTGGGATGAATTCCAGTAGAAGAAGGGTGACCAGTATCTGTGCACCTGGTTGTACTGTATAAGGTGGCCTGTTTATGAATCATTAATAAATTGTTATTAATTCAAGTCCCTTTTCATTTCATTGGTAAACTGGGAATCACAAGCATTCTGGACATGTGAAAGTGCTGTCCTTGTTTTTGAAAAGCAAGTATACATGTAGTATTTTCTAGAGGCACTGTGTCTGGTGGGACTCGGATGTATGTTGCCTATGTAAGCTTGAGCAGTGAGGGTTTATAATTCTGCGCCCTTGTATCTACATCATGTTGTAGCAGTAGGATGAAGGAGTACCCCCTTCAACTTGCATTCAGTGGTGGGCATGAGTGTTTTCAAGAAGGAGCTCACTAGCAAAATAGCTCAGTGTATACATGCTAAGCTCTGAAGGGCAACAACCATACACATCATGTGATGGTGTTTTTCAAAATGACCCCTCGAAATGGTTGAACTGTGGTGAACGTATTATATTTTGCAGGATTAGACAAGCCTAATTTTACCCTTGGAAATTATTAAGCCAATGTATCATAAATTTGAACACTCCCTTGACCAAATTGCCCCATCCTTAAGCTCGTGCTGCAGTGTGTAAACATGTTTGTGTTTGTGATGTAAGGTATGACCCCCTTCCCCTGTAGCAAATATACAAATCATGACAATTTTATTTTAATTCAAACTGTCTGACCATACCTCCGTGGTAATTTGCAACTGTAGCTTTTCAGGAAATTCCAAGCATGGTTGTTTAATAGCCAGGATCCTGTATTGAGACAAACAAAATATCCTTCAACTACTGATTCACATCCCTTGATTGGTCTCAATCCGTTTTCCTTCATCCTTGTCACCTGCTTCGTCCCGAACAATCTTAAATCACAACATCCTAGATTTTAGACACTGATATGAACTCCATGCAGACTTACTTTATCCCAAAAGTATGTTTGTTGCTCTCTTCAGACAACTTCATGTCAACGCTGTTCTTTTGCAAATTGTCCCCTACTGGCTGGCGCAGATATCCCTGTGGATCGTCTTCATTTCCTGTTTTAGTCCTTCTCCATCTTGACCAAAGTGTTCATTAACCGACCAGTCTACTCACAGTTCGTCTCCTTCAGTAGAATGTGCTATGGACTTAAAAATAGCTGCTTGGAAATTGGGTTTGCAAAGTAACTTGGACTATACATAAATATGTGATTTATCATTGTATTCACTGTTGGAAGAAGTCAAGAAAACTCCAACATTGGGCCTCTCACCGATGATCAACAACATGTTAATGAAGAAACATTCGGTCTTTGTTGGCACATTACAGTTGATTGTAAACTCTTACACTTAATGTTTCAGTTGGAGCAAGAGTTAACAGCACGGCAGGAGTCAGAAGCTAAACTCTCCCAGGCACACAAGAAGAATGAAGAGTATGAGAAGAAAATAGCAGAACTTGAAACAAAGGTATGACTGCTTCTCTTGTTCAACTATGTTTTATTTTTCATTTGAATTTTTGCATGACTATTTGTAATTTACATATGCTATTGTTCTATTGCAATAATACTATGCCATTGAATCATATAACTTCTCACACTTTTAAATAACATAGCAGAGTATTGTAAACAACAAGACAGTTTACTAAATCTGTTTTAGTACCAGCAGCTTGAGTACAAATTAATGTAAGTGAGAAAAAAATAATAATCCCAAACTGTTTTTCTTTCTCCTTAGCTTGCATCAGGTGTCATTGTTCCTTCCTCATCAGTTCCTCCAGGTGGAATCCCTCAACCCCCTCCACTTCCAGGAGGAGGAGGAGGGGGTCCACCACCTCCCCCACCCCCTCCACTCCCAGGCGGTGCTATCCCTCCACCACCACCGCCACCCCCTGGGATGGGCGGAGCACCTCCACCCCCACCCCCACCCCCTGGGATGGGAGGTCCACCTCCACCCCCACCACCACCCGGTATGGGTGGGCCACCACCACCACCTGGTATGGGACCACCTGGTCCCCCACCACCACCTGGTGGAGTGCCTATGTTTGGTGGAAAGGGACCAGCTACACCCTCACCTATAGCAGCTCTTCCTCATGGGATGAGGGCAAAGAAGAAATACAGTCAGGAAACACCATTGAAGAGAGCCAATTGGAACAAGGTAGGTAGGCTATTGTTCAATAGCAAAACAATAAATATTTTCAAAATGTTTCTGTTAAACTTAATGTAAACTAGCTAGTGGTAACTCAACTTGGGTTATCTCTCTAACTTCATGTGCATTTCATTTCCTTACATTATTATTGTAAGCATTTTAGTCTTGCAAATTTTCATGCAAAGTTCTATAAGTTTAACCCTTTAGCACTCGCACACAATTTACATCGAGTCATGTACTCCTTGAATGCAGCACAGAAAGTAATTTTGAAGAATATACCTTTCAAATGATTTGCACAGTTGTTTTGTTGCATTTACAATATTGAAGCTTTGAGGTTAAAAACAATTGACAGATTATTGTTTGTGTACGACATAAACTTTGTCACATGGAAAGCTGTGTACAGAAGTTTGCTCAACTGTACTGTCGTCTGAAAGAAACAAACTGTTTAAAAAGTGATTGAAAATATACACAACATACTTTTGGAAATAAAAACTAATGCCTTTTTTACCTTCAGACAACTTTTGTTTACTTAAAACTCTCAGAAATATCGTTTCAACTCATGTTATTTCTGAAATTTTATATGCATTTTATTCTGATATACATTATTCCCGATCATGGTATCCCGTGTGTAAAGACAGACGCAAGTTTATTGTGAAAGCAATTGTAGTCACCATTACTGTGTACATTGTGCCTGAACTTCATTGTACATTTAAATACACAGTCCGAAGACACACACAACTACTTATGTAAGTTGCATAGCATGAATGGGGATGGGACTTGCCACCTTCGAACCTTTGGAGGTTGAAAACAACATGTTCTCTATGGGGACCATGTGTTATTTTTAGACCATCATAATAATTAGATTGTGTTCTATCTGTTTTGAAATTATTTTTATGATTGTAATAAATCTGTTGGATTAAAAAAAATATATAGATTCAGCCAAGGACACTTAACAAAGATTCATTCTGGGTGAATGTGGATGAGGAGAAGATTGAAGATGAAACTGTACTAACGGAACTGGCCTCAATTTTTGCATCCAAAGCAGGTAGACAATGCTTTTGAAAGTAATACATAAGATAAATTGTACCATTTCATTTGTCTGTATATCTTATGTGTATTTAATTAAACTGTAAAATCAAATATTTGGTTTTCCTCCCAGCTGCCAAAAAGCTTGGTGGTGAAGATGACGGTGATGGCAAGAAAGTATCATCTAAGAAAAAGACTAAAGCTTTCAAAGTCTTAGATGGCAAGACGGGACAGAACTTGGGTGAGTCTAACCAGGAGAGAATATGACCAGCTTATTACAGGTGGACTATTACCTGTGAAATTTTTTCACCTTTTCTACTTTTTGAAAAGCATATGAGGTTATGTTAGACTACAACCAACAAGGTCAAAATCACTTGGTGTTTAATGTAGGGTCGTAGACTGGTAAGTACTCCAAAACTTACTTGGTGAGAAGCACTGCAGCTGTTGAAAAAGGATTCCCTTTAAAGTTATATGGCTCAGATAATTTTTCACCCACTAACATTTGAATATGAGAAACGATTCATACATGAATGGGTTCTCAGATTTCTGAGAGTTGGTGTCCGTTTGCGAATGCTGTGGCCATAATGCGGTTGGTACCTGCTGTCACCTCGCTAAACATGAATGAATTTCAGGTTCTTGTGAAAATACTGTGACAGTTTTTTCTGTTTTCTCAGCAAGTAGACACTATTCAGCTAAAACTTTTACATGTGATTATTGTGGTATCATTCTTTATAATGTTGCCTATAAATCAACATTACATTGACAAAAACTAATGACCCTACTTTTAAGTCCTCAGTCAATATCAGCAAAAGGTAAAAACTGTTTGTAATCATTGTAATCATGTTCCATTCGAGCATAATACCAGACAGTGAGCAAATTCACAGCTAGCCAAGCTACTTGTATTTATTATTTTTAAATTCCATTTGTGTGTTTCAGCTATTCTACTAGGTTCATTGAGAGTTCCCCATGAGGACATGAAGCGTTGGATCCTTGAGATTGATGAGAATCGTCTAAATGAAGGTATGATCCAGTCACTGCTCAACAATCTCCCTGAACCTGAACAGATCAACAGTGTCTTTGCACTCAAAGAGGAGTATGATGACATGGCAGAGGCTGAACAGTTCTGTGTTGCTGTGAGTCACTACTTCTACTTATCTTTTATTGTAATCTTGGTACTAAATTATCTGGTTGGGAGTATGGTACCACTCAAGAAAGTCACTTTTGATTCTTTCTCTTGTTGTTCTGTAATGTAATTTATTTTTAATAGGTAATGCATAAGTTGTGGGAGAGCACATTTATTTTAATTTGCACGGAACATAATGTCCTGATATTAATATCCTTAAATTACATAAAGTTGGGTGCTCGCAGCAATAAGAAAACATGTTTTAATGCTTCCTTGCTGTGTTATTACTTTGTTTTTGCATGTGGGCAACATTTAAATCAGTCACCATCTTCTCAAATCTCAGAGTCTTTCAGGGTGATTCGTACTCATAATGAACATTTTGAATTTGAATCTAGACTGGGCAAGTCTTGTGTGTATTCAACACATTTTTAGAACCTTGGGTTTCCACCTACATTGCTTTTACTTAAGAAAGAAACAAAATCATGCATTTTAACATATCACGATATTCAAATACATGTGATACTTTTATTGTCTATAAACCATTTAAGTCTCCTGATGAATTGGTCACCATTGAGCTTTTGGTCACCTCTGTGCCTACAACAGTGGGAGATTAATGCAGCTGCAATTTGTTGTGATTTTAATTTTTAACACATCATTTTTATTCCACCCCCAAAATCATTGGTGGAATTATTACATTTAAAACTAACAATGTAATAAATGAAATTAACTCTTACTGTGCCAAAGTGGTACATGTACGATCTATTTGATGTATTCCGAAAGCGCCATTATCAGGTTCTGTATGTTACAGCAGGAGTGAGTGTGCATATGTTTGTGTCTTTTAAGGTTTCAAAAGTGAAGCAAAAATATGCTATGCAAGGTACCTGGAAGTAAAGGTTCTTGTGAAAATTGTAACACGGTAGCGACATCAAACCAGTGAGAAATGGAACTTACACACTCTCAAGGTCAACGTACACGGGCTGTTATGATCTGTTATGATCGTTTTTTGCTAAAAGTATACTACACCAAGTGTTAATGTTGTTCTGTTTTTGTTCTTTGTTTTAGATTGGAGGGATCAAACGTCTTATACCCAGACTTCAGTCTATGAGTTTTAAAATGAAGTTTCAGGAATCTGTTAGCGATATCAAACCAGTGAGTAATGCTTCTTCCATGTCCAACTTTTCTACAGAAACTAATAAATGTGTGCTTTCACTAGAGCTTACCATCTTGAATTCACTTTTAAAAAGTAGTTTCTTAATTTAAGATCATACTCTGTGGCGTATTCAAAATAATTAGACATTTGAGTAAAAAGCATTCAAGCTTTGAGATGTAAAATTTATCAAATTTTGTGCGTCATACTTGGAAATCCCAATGGAGACCTTTGGTTGAAGGATTTTTTGTTTGTTTTTCTGTGTGGGGTGTAGGTCGTTGTAATGGGTACCAAAGCATGTGAGGAAGTACGTGACAGCAAGAAGTTCAAGAGGTTACTGGAGATACTACTACTGTTTGGTAACTATATGAATGCTGGCTCCAGGAATGCACAGTCTGTGGGATTTGATCTCAATTACTTAACAAAAGTGAGTGCATTTCTCATTTGGAATAAACACAGGAAATGTCAGTAAGCAGGAGCTCAACTTTGACTTCCCACACCATTAATCTAGCACTGCCCCCCCCCCTCCTTAAAAGAAAGTCAAAGCAAAAGGTCATGGCAATTATTTGTGAATGTATTCATGTTTTATTCAGGGAAATGTTTTCATGATGATACCAAACAGAAAGCGTCCTTTATATGTGTAGTTTGCTGGGTAAGGATAATACAACTTATAATGCACACATATTCACCCTAAGAGTGCTTAAGGTGCCTACAAGAATACAATGATGAATAATAAGCTTTTTATTCTAAATATGGTAACTGGGCTCCTCCCTTGTACATCTCATACACTAAGTCCCATTTGTCATGTTGATGATGACCAGTCGTATACACATGCAAAGGTTTTGATAGACTTAAACAGCGTTGTAAGTACCATTTACTCAGCGTCATAGCCAATGCTGAACAGTGTTACTGATACAAGGCTTGCAAGTTCCTTTGGAACATTCTAGTGGAAAGAAAATGGTTAACTTGAATTGATTTCTTGCTCAATGTCTTAGTTTTGAGAAAATAAATAACCCTGAAAGTATAAAAGACACCTTGTATTATTCCATATGGAATATGTACTATACTAAAATTCTTTTTATTTAAATGGCCAGGAGCAGTTTCTGTATTTTCCCATGTTGACAAGTCTAGATGTATATCATGGATATTTGCTTTAAAAATTAAAAATTAATGTTAATATCAGATTTCACTGATATTGAACTTGTCTATATGTAAATACCATGAATACTAAAAAGAGGACAAAACAAACTGAAGAATTTTACACAAGCCATTTCCCACATTTATTTTTACATATATTTAATTTTTGCAGCTTCGTGGAACAAAATCAATTGACAACAAAATCAACTTCTTGAATTTCTTGGCGGAAACTATTGAAACAAAATATCCAGAAGTAGCAGAGTTTAGTGATGAGATAAGTCATGTGGAGAAGGCAGCCAGAGGTAAGATATTTTGTTCCTTGTCCTCCCTTGTGTCAATGGAGGCTATGATTTGTAATTCTAATTGTAACTATCAACTTGGTATTGAAGGTTTAACTTTCTGCAGTCGACTGTATGTGGGATGTGAACAGTTTAATCCATGTCACTGGTTGCATTTGAATGACAATCTTGTTGATTGATCTGCATTTTGTGACAGTTAAAATTTTCTTAGATCCACTAAATATCTCTTAACTTAGCTTAGTTCATAATGTTGGATTGTGTGAATGGAGTAGGTTGATACATCTTAAATGTTTCCACATTCCAAAAGTAAGTAGTTCCAACATTCACAATCTCCAAGTCTTAACCTTTTTGATAAATTGAAGTTGTGCAAAGTTGGCACCATGCTTTTCTTAAGTTAAAATCATCACCTCATTTTGGTCAAAACATGTTATTTCAAACTTTTAATATGAACTTAATATGTATTTGTAGTCTCTGTAGATACAATCAGCACTAACCTGCGCAACATGCAGAAGCAGATCAAACAGCTGGAGAGTGACATCAAATCATTTGTACCAAACAAAGAAGGCAATGATAAATTCAAAGAAGTCATGGGAATATCCTTTTATTATCTATTGGAAGCATTGGTTAACATTGAAACATTTTAAACCTTGCTTAACCTTAATGGGAGACTTTGGAATGCTAGGTGGCAGCAGACTTACTAGGTAAATTTCCATTGTTTACACTGTTTTGAGCATGCACACATTACCGAGAACAAAGAATTTACCTGGTAAGTCTGCTGCCACCAAGCGTCCCAAAAGTCCCCTATTAGGCCCCTTGCATGTGATGTCACACTCTCAAACATCACCCTGACAGAGGCAAAAGGAGGCAGATCATTGGACAGTAGCTGTTTTTGGTGCTTAAAAATGTGCGCTTGACCTTGCTGTACTAGCAGCATTTCACGCTCTGCAAGGGGTCTACACATGTATTCCGTGTGTATTTTATCATTGTGACAATTGTTACAAAACTGCAACTCTACTGACGAAATGATCATTTAATAACGATGTAGTGCTGTAATGCTGATTATGATGAATGGGTAAGTTATCACAACTGAAATGTGAAAAGACATCACGATTTTGTTGCATCTAATTTATATCGATATCAATTACAAGGACACTGTGTTTCATAATAACAAATTACAATAGAGTTAAGGTCCTTAACCTTGATTCTGTACGAGTTTGTGGTTACAGCAAAAGAACAATATGAGACACTGGAGAGTATGTTCACCAAGATGACAGATATATACACGTTTCTTGGAGAATTCTTCTGCTTTGACATTAAGAAGAGACCATTTGAGGATTTCTTTGGAGATCTGAAGATATTCTTGGATGAGTACAAGGTAAAAACACCTCATATACCTCATAAGTTTGGAAGAAAATTATTTAAAGTTGCACTTGTGAATTTCTTTCGATCAAACTGCAAGTTTTTTATTCACCAGCAATTAGCCAGCTGCTAAAAATTCTCACATGTTGCAAATGTGTCAGATGCATGCTGTAATAATTCTAAGTCACTTTGCAGTTTCTTTATTGTCTGCTCTTTTACCAGATTCTATATCTTGTGTTTGTGATAACTTTTAACCTTCATCAACTCCAGCTTTGTCAGGTTTTTCTAAATTTGTACAAATCTCTGTTTTATTTCCAACTTATTTTTATGTACAGGTGTATCTTGTAATTCTTCTTTTTCGTGATGACTTTTACTTTCTCTAATTTGTATTTTTATAGGGTAGTATTGGATTAATTTCTAAATTCTGGCTGGTTGGGATTTTTTATTGCTTTTGTAATACTTAAATTTTACATTGTAAGCATCTCATATTGGTATTGCCATGTTTTACGAATAAATAAACTTAAATAAATACATAATTATCAGCAACCTTTCGAAGTTCCAAAACATGAACGATCGGTAAGAAAACTCATTTTGACTTTTTTAGTGGTTTCGATCAGTATCTAATAATTTCTGAAGCTAGAGGTCTCAAAATCATCTAGTTTCTTGATTATGCTAAGTTGGTGAAAGGCAAAAAAAAACCCAAGAACCCGGAATGTCTTTTTCCCAAAGTGCCAAAAACCTTTTTGTCACTTTGTGCATACACAATCGCATTGATTATTAAGCTTGCACAATGGCAAACATGAGTACTCCAGCTTTTTTATTTTCACAAAGTGCCACATACTTTGACCTGCAATGTCTGACCTACAATGGCAAAAAAAACCAAAAGACCACAGTGATTAAACAGCTGGCACAGTGCCAAACATGAGTGCTCTGGCTTTTTGCTTTTTCACGAACAGTACATAGACCACGTTTGTACAGTTTTCACGAAGAGACAATCTTTCTAATGAAATAATTGCTCTGATTAATAAAACATGGTATGAACCAAACTTAAAACAGATTTGTATAATTTAAGATCTGTTCTATCCTGATATGTGAAATTTTAAAGATTGAATGGGAAACAGTCTATGAACCGGTAATTTCAAAATAAGTTTAACTTCAAACGCAATTTTCTCCACACATTGAGGTTTGGCTGCGGGGGACTTTTGGGCACTTCTTGAGTTTGCTGACGAAATTGTGTTTAAGTAATCTCTCTGTATGTGTTGAAATGTTATAGAAAGAACCGATATTTTCTAACCTGATAATTGAATCACTTCACTCATGGAAAAGAAAACAAACATAACACGTTATGAATTCTCTGAATTGTTGTTGATAGCAATCAGCCAAAGAAAATCAGAAGAGACGTGATGCAGAGGAGAAAGCTAGGAAAACTAGGGAGGCTAAGCAGAAAGCAGAGGAAGAGAAAATAGCTAAGAAGAAGAAGAAGGATCAACTGGCAGGCATGAAATTAGGTTAGTTGATGATGTGTCTTAAAGTAGGAAACACTATGGCTTGGTAGGAAAAGTTATCCACACATGCTGTGGAAATTGTCAAAAGGGATCTTAACCTGCTTTATTTTATTCTTTAAAATGATAAAATCAAACATTTTAACAAATGACATTTCATTAGAAAGAATAATATGAAATACCATACCATGTTTACGAACTACAATCCTGGTCATAACTCGTTGCTTGGTTTGGGTATCATTTTTGTTTTTAACCCAAGCTTAAAATTCAGTATTGTTAATCATGCACAATGGGAGTGCTGAGGTACTTAAATGAGAGGCTATACAATTAAAGTGTTAGAAATGGATTAAATACCACTTTCTAATCCACTTTCTAATCTTAACTGTGATTATTTATGTGTTTTTTCAAAAGATGATGACCAGTCTGGTGTGATGGATAATCTCTTGGAAGCTCTCCAGAGTGGTACGGCCTTCACAAGAGGTGATAAAGGAGGGAGGAAGAGAACACCAAGACCTGCAGGAGGTAGGTCATGTAATCAATAGGGCAGGGTCATTCTCTTGCAATGAAACAGGTGCCATGTTATGCAATGTCAGTGGTGGCGGGAA
>CM021530.1:19774049-19788835 GCA_010994315.2 Pisaster ochraceus
ATCCTGTTGATTTTGTTTTAGCAACATCGCAACTGAATCATCATTTTTCCATTGTCATCACTTGCCGATCGTAATGTGAGACAAGGTAACTAATGAAGTCGTGTGGGCATCTTGTGTGTGTTATGACTTATGACTGGATGAAAACATAGGCCTATGGTCTGGGCTACTGTATGTGTACCAGTTAAAACACCACACATCGTGGTATTTTAGCTGCTAGTTATCTGACTTAGGCAGATTGTTTGGTTTTGGGGTTGGTTTTTTTTGCTTACAGTAATCACAATGATTTGGGTTGTTAAGAGGAGGTTTATGGTCATTGCAAGTCCTTTATAAAATGATTGTGATGATTGTGATGTTTGCTTCGAACACTCTATGGCGCCTGCCATACAGGGCTAACTTCTCGCATGTGTCTGGATGTTCAATGAATTAATGAAATATTATTTTTAACCATGTACAAGTTTGTGGAATTCGTTTCATATGCTGTAAAACCAGTGGTTGTCCCAATTGTATGCTTGTTACGTAGTCATGCTACTTACATGTACATGTATACTAGGTTGTATTTTTTTTTCATGGAATCATGTGGCAATCAAAGTAAGGAAGAGAGGTTCATTGATCGTTCCTCAACTTTGACAGTACTTCAGGCAGTGTTTTTCTAGAGGATTGGTACTGGTATGAACTTTATAAGAAGCAACAGCCATTTGAGGTGTCTTGATTCTAGGTCAAAAAAACCTTGAGAAGCAAACATTTCTACCGAGTGAGTTTTCGACTCAAAACAAATTGAGTACTTGTTATCAACAATAAGGACAAGAAGAATACCTGTAGGATACAGGTATCTATCTCAAGTGATGCCCAAGGCACATATTTTAGATGATTTGTCAATCCAGTGGTTTGTCTGTAAAACCAGACATGTGGTAAAGTCTTACAACTATTCTCTGACATTAACAGACTGTACATGTCTCCAGCTCCATGTTACAGGCAAAGGCCAATGACACTCATTCATTCGGAAAAGTTCTTCTCAGGCAACTCAGATTTATATTTAACAAACTCTGCCTAGGTCTCCATAAAGATAACAGCACTGTAGCTATGAAGATTTACTCAGTGTTGGATGAGGAATGAAAACCCTCAAGCCTATGCAATATTGAAGAGACTGAAAACACTATCCACACATGAAGCACTGGTCTGAGGTGTGATTCAAACCAGGGTCCATTGATGTGATTGATAGGACAAGTCACAACTAGACTAGCCTGATTCCCAACTACTTATTGTTTATGGACTCACTCTCTCTGTCTATGTGGGGAGTGGCTCCTCTATCTTTTCCTCCAGCTCTGTTGAACCCCAATCATCTTATCCAACTCCTCATTCCAACGCTGGATTTCAAAAAAACTACAGTGGAGAGAGTCTTCTTTCAGCATAATGGTAGCAAAGAGGTCATAGATGAGAATCCTATGATTTAAATAAAAGGTCCAACATTGGTAACAAGGTGCTACATAAATGGGTCTCATAAATCAAAACATACGTCTGCTTATCCTGTTAAAAACAAATAATGAGTGTTTTGATACCCTGCTAGGGTTGTGATAAAAGCACGTCATAATATTTATATTGGATTCAGCAAAAGAGTGTGTACAACTTGACTAGCATTTTAAATTCACAAAATTGGAATTAAATTTCTACATCCCCAACAGCAATTTTAATTTATTGAAAAAATTGATTATTTTGACAAATTGAGTTATCTTTAATGACCCATGTAAAAGAGTCTAGAGTGTTTAGGACTGAGTGCATGGCTCAGACAAATCTGAACAATTCATGTTTTCCAACATTGCTGGGACACCACTGTGGTCATATAGGAACACCACTGTGGTCATGTACAAACCGAAGTCAAACATCAAACTGCCATACACATCATTGATCAAGGCTGCCTGTGATGCATAAAAGACTACTACTGGATGCAGTGTATGAAATAGTGCCACCCTGTAATGGTACCCCATAAAAGTCACTCAGACATGTCTGTATGTATTTTAAAAACCAAACTAGGTACTCATGTTGAGGTTGAACAGTGTCAACAAGTAATGGTGCCCTATTTTAGTAATTCAGATTTTTCTACAGCCACAGGCAGTAAAGATCAGATTCAGAACCCTTGTCACACACTCCCACAGACTTTATATACACAAAATTTCTTGTGGAACATCCCTCTCTTTAGAATTCCCCTGTGCAGATCTTGTTGTTTTGATAAGTCTCATTAAGGCAGCCAATATTCACACACTGTGACCCGTTCCAAAGTGCAACTATTTTTCCTTTATACATGAGAGAACCAAAGGATCCCCAAACTGTTCAGATACACATGCCAGACTTGTACAGTCTATTCATTCTTCACACACCATGTATTTCTGTATCATCATTGCTTTACTCCAACAGATGGTTAAATATTAATGTTTTAGAGCAAACCTCTTTCCAGTGAAGTTGCAGACATGTCAAAAAACAGTAAAAAATATTTGCCTGAAAACATGGATACTTTGCCATTGTGTATATCTTCAAACCAATCCGTTATCTTAGATTATGCTTCATTAAACCACAAATGACATGAATCAACCAAGCTTGAGAGACTAGAAAACACCCAGACTTTATGTTCTCTAACCCTTGTTAGTTACAACTTAAGCAAATGATTATTGTCTCAACAATTGAAATTTACTGAGAATGCATATTCATACTCTTCTTGAGTGTTAATAAATATGCACTCACGCATATCTTATATCATATGGGCACAATTATTCTGCTTGAATAAACTTAAACTTTGTCCCATTTTTTTATGCTTCAAGAATAATTGGACCACCATGCATTCATCTCATACCTGATTTCTTTGCTCTAGTTCCTGTCTAGCAGTGACATAATCTGCTTCAGCTTTAGACTCCCACACTCCTCATCCTCAAGACACTGAACTAGACTTGAGTTCTCCTTCTGTAAAGAACAAAGATGAGAAAAGGGAAGATGATAAGAAAGTGAAATCTAGTAGAATTCCAACCAATGATGATCCTTCACCATGTTCAGAATCTCATTCATGAGAACCATCTTCTGTCTGAGGTGCATTTTTCTCCCCACCGGACTCTGAAAACAGTGAGTATTCAGTGCTTATCACACATCAATGAGAGGGTAGAACTAAAATAAGATTATTCATTACCCCAGCCTCGCAGGCAGCATCGTATAAATACTTCTCGTCACTAACCCCTGGAAGAGTTGAGCTGAAAAACAACACTGATTAGCTTACAAAAATGACTGCTCTGTGGACGAGCGCTTGTAGGGCGCTTAGCATGCGCATGTCTAAATACAATGTATGTATACGTTTTTACATGGTCACCCTGCCCTGCAAGCAGTTTTACACGCCACAAGATCAAAGAACAGTAAGAGGGCACCAGTTGCTCTTTGACTTGATACCTCAATTGAACACCCGCTCTGCATATGTCTCTAACACAGAATGGGTAAAACACAGAACAAATCAAAAAGTGCAACATATTCTGATATTTCATACTTCCAGGGGGTATGAATGAACAAGGTTAAATCCTACACCACTGGGAATGAGGTTGTCCATTATCCCATAGATATGATGCTAATGTCCAATTACAGCTGTCTGTGTTGTCTGTCTGTAGTGGGCAGAAGCTCTCCGTTCGATCTTAATTTTGAGGCTAAAGCTTGCAACCCATATGTTTGTTTTTCTCAGTTTTCCTTTGTTTTGCTTGGTTATGTGTCTCCATGTCAAGTCTATTGAAAGTCATTATTTCAAAGGTATTTTCACTTGTTATAAAGACAAGAAAAGTAGCCATGTGATGTGTGTTTACTAAAATTCTAGTCACTTTCAAATATATGATTGAATTTTTTTTCATTTAAGAAGAGATTTGAACTTCTTTCTGATCCATCCAGTAACTTCAATATTTCCTTTAGACCCTTTGATTAGGCCGCCATTGCTGAGGTCCAAAAATGGAAACGTTTAAGCATATACGCGCAACGCACAATTTTCAGCCTTTGATAGGTCTTCCTTTGACCTCAGCGAGGGTGCTGTTTGAGCTTGTGATGTCATATGCAAGGGGTTTATACATTTGTATGTTGGAAAATACCTCAAAGCAAAGAGAGTTTTTACAAGACAAGGAATAAATGTTCACTTGACAGAAATAATAATACACTATGAATCAGCTCCAGATTTATTGATAATGTCTAAAATTGGGAATATATTTTGCTATAGAGACAGAGTAGCAATACTTAACCATGGCGCTATAGCTCTTTGATTTAACACAAGTTTTGACAATAAAAAAGCTCCATGTCGTGAGCAATAAACACTTAAATGACAATCTTAATTATTGTTATACAGATCAAACCAAGGCCTGCGCTAAACGTCCCACTTTTACAGTGTCGAATAATTAGAAAATGATGATTTAAATTTGACAAAAGAGTGACATTTAGCACAAAATGTTGATTTAAGTTCAACACTACACGGTAGTTGCACAACTGAGTGACACGCGTCTTGCTGCTGCTGTGTCATGTAGAATTGAACTCTCAGTTGGACAAAGCTCTTTGGGAATAAGCATTTGAAAATTGTTGTACCTGTACATGTATTTTCTAATAATGTGACCGCTCTTCCTGTTAGTACCATAGCTAGGAGTATTCCAGGAGATGGGAAACAACTTCTGACTGGAACAAACATAGTCAGTTGAATTTCAGAGGTAAACTAATTTTGATTGACACTATAAAATTTTGAATTGACACTATAAAATAAGACAATGAATGCAACTCAACAACGTTGGGTATAATAATGACTACATTTAAGGTGGGGAACGCTATCATTAGTATTTTGTCATTATTGTAATTGTTGGAGTGTCAAAGCTCGAATTGCCATCATGAAACATGACTTAGCAATCTTCTAACATGTTCGTCATTTTGAATCACTTTAAATGCGGCAAACTATTTTAGTAAATTCAACATTTGTCACCGATTCAATTTAATTTCCACAATTTTGCCTTGCAAAAATCATTTGAGTTCGACAGGGCAAAAGTGTCTGTCTCAAAAGTTGTCGCAATTTCCCTGACATGACAGCTTTACAAAATGATGTACAATAAACTTACTGAATATTTGAAACTGATCAGAAAGTGAACACTGAAATTCTGTTCAAAAAATTTTGCAGATGTAACACATTTTAAAACAGACAGTACAGTTTTCGTGTAGTATCAAACTAAAACAAACCTACTGTCTGCTCTGTTTTCTGCTTATGGTTTAGTTGCAAATATTCATGCTCAATGTTCAGATTGGTCTATATGTATGCACATCCCCACATGATATTATTGGTAATAAAATCACTATTACATATTAATAAATACCTCTGCGATTTTTGGGGTTCTGATAGGTTGAAGACTGGTCACGTGGGGGTGTCTTTACAAGTGATATAAAGACTGGCTCTGTAAACTAGCAAATAAATGGCCCTTAGACAAGCACAAAGTTGTGTAAAAGTTATGTTTGCACGGTTTTTGGTGTGCGGAAACTATCAAAACTATTTACTTTGCGCGTATTTTGTTTTCTTATTTTGATAAGGACATATGGCGCCAGGTACACTTGCATACCACGCGTATGCGTAATTGCGCAGACAATGTATCAATTCAAGGTAGCTGGTACGCACATGAAACCAAGGTAATGCAAAGCATAAAGCCGAACACCAACCAAAGTAATTATATTTATGGTGGTGTTGCGTTGAAAGCTCAGTCTGGTTATTCAAAATATGCACAAATAGTTAATTAATTATGTGTAAGAGACTACACGCAAAAGATGAACAGCCTACTAATTGGCCTTGAACATAATTGGAGCATTTCTAAAAATTACAGTGAGAGAAAAATCACAAATTCTGATGATTATTGTCGTTTTTCTTCGTAAACATTATTTATTAATGGCAATAACAGTGTGGGGGAGCAGGTCTTCACTGCGTGGTAATGACCTTGGTTTGTGGCTGGCGGCTGTTAATTGACCAAGCCGAAGGCGAGGTCTATTAACAGCAGTCAGCCACAAACCCGGTATTTACCACGCAGTGTAGACCGGCTCCACACACTGTTATACCCAAAATATTGCATGGATATATGATCACGACAAATCTCCCAAACACATTTGACAAAGAAAATTTACAAGATGGCTGCCAAAATAAAATTATCAATATCACTAGAGCTGAGTATTTAATGGCTGAGTACTTTTTGGGTCAAAATAAAAAGTCATTTTATTTGACTGGCGCACAGTTCACTCATGGTTTTGATTTCTATAAATTGGACCCTAACAAAGATATTGACTAATAGGAAGACCGCCAACATAGGGCTGGATAGCTCAGTTGGTAGAGCGCCGGTACGTTAATCCGGAGGTCGTTGGTTCAAGTCCCGCTCCAGTCAATTTTTCTTTGTTCAAACCCAAATTAATAAAAAAATTACCCAGTCAGTTTCCCTTGGGTTTATTACTTGATATCAAATAAAATTGTGTTAAAAACATTTCTATCTGAAAAAAATGAAGAGGCTGAGCTCCATCAAAAATTGATTTTTTGTTATCCTATTGGGAACATCTTGAAGAAAGTGCTCATAGTGACTATAAAATGTGATGTTAAAAGATCCAGAAAATAGACTTACCTTGATGGTGTAATGTCAGTCTGCAGACTGCTTGAGCTTCAAACTTGATCTTATTTTTGTCTGTAAAATATAAGAGTTATTTCTACTAGTGACCATTTTGTGCAGTAATCTTTTTTACCCTAGAAAGTCAGATAAGACGTGTCTTATACAAAGGAAATTAATGTAGTAAGTAGTCGATGGAAACAATTCCACAAAGTTTCATTAACATTCATATAATGGTGTTCTTTTCATTCAACACATCAATCAACCAGGCCATGAGCAATTCATCTAATTCGTTGGTCACATTCTTAAGAAAGAAAGAAACAAGTTTTATTATTTTGAAGGGGGTTCATAGAAATCCAACTGTGTTTGTTTATTGTGATTTGGCAAACCTAAGAACTGATCTCAGTTTGACCATGGAGGTAGAATTCTCCATGGTTTGACCAATGGCAAGTATACAAAGACTGTGCAATTCTAACGAGTGTTCAAACTTCTGGGACCAAGTTGTCCCTAACCATATTGAGTTTGATGTTTCTTCAAATACTTTAGTTTAACTTAGTTTACGGCTAGCAAAAATTGTTGTGGGAGGAAAAACAATCTTTTAACTTATTTGAGGACTAGTGAATTAATGAACACAGACTTTTATATCTCAGCATCAAACCCTTTTTTTTCTAAAGGTATTACACTAATGTTTTGTCCAAACGAATTAAATATTGTGCTAATTGTTTGTTATGTACAATTAATATGCTCAGACTCGATGAATAAAAAAAAGCAATCGCCAAACAGGCAGAAAAATAAATGTGTACTCTCATCAGGGTTCTGCCCACGGTGGTCGGTGCCGGAAAACCCACCCGGCACTCATGATTCCCCGCCCACCACTGACCGTGGAATTTTCTCTTTCCGACCACCACAAACTTTCAAATTTTGTGAATTAACTTAATAGCCAATATAAATTCTTGCCAAAGTATTAATTATTTAACTTAAAATATGTAGGTTTTTAAAAGAAAATCTACCGGTAAATTCAAGATATCCAACTCGTTTTCTGTCGATAAAGGCCCTAGTCTTGCTGCGATCGTTCATTTCAGTATACAAAAACAAACGCATGCACGTTGTTAGTCTGGCTCTCTCCTCCATGTCCTATACTACAACACGTAGGAGAGTAAGGAACACAACTCAATTTTCCAGGGGTTACAAGACGTGCAGTGGAGTCTAATCGCGACCTCCTTCCTGTGATATATCAAATAAAATTGTAACCCCGTACTCATAAACACATCGCTATCGCCGCACAATTTTCCCCAATGTGCGTCGTCGACCGATCGTTAGACCGATCGTTCAATCGAAAATGTATTGCAAAAGAAGCGGTTGTTGATTAAAAAACAGTATGATTATTAAGGGCAGAAATTAGGGGATAAGATCGTTCAAAAACGCAAGTTTGCGAACTTCACTTCCGTTTGTTTAATTATTTTTTTTCGATTTTGTTTTTAGCTTCGACAATATGCCTCTTTGAGTGTTTTATTAGATAAATCAATCTTGAGAGATTTTGTTGATAAAGTGTCCAGTGTACAACCAATTTTACCTTCAAAAGATCCATTGCCATGTTATTTTACATGTAAGTACATCACTACCCGCTGTTTAGTTTTAAGAAAACTGATTTTAAAGTGACCGGCCTGTACCACAAACATTACCTAGAAGAATCCAGCTGTGCTTTTTTTCACACGCCTGGGATTTTCAAATCAGAAGGACTGCAACTCACAACAAAACTCTTTATAAAGGCATTAAGAATGGGTGGGAATGCACATGTTAGGCATATCTGAATACAATAACTGCAATCAAAGCACCCTGTCTGTAGCATTTGTTATTTCCTTAAATGTAATATTTTGCATCACTACTGGTAGGCTAGGTAAGCCCTAGACTTGATTTCAAGTCTGAGATCGCAGTTATTCCTCTGCATCAGCCACGAAAAACGCCCCCGGCCACAGATTAGCTGTCACGCGCCCCAACTCGCAATCTCAGACTTGACCCCCTTGCGTTTAGGAATATTCATGTATTGCTGAACTCGCTTAAAATTGTTGCTTTATGTTCATTCGATATTAAATTTGTATAGTCCTTGGTACGTAGACAGTCTTTAAAATACATAGATAAGTTTAATGAGATTTTAATGTAGTAAAAAACACATAACAATATACATGAATCCTACTTCGCGATAGCAGTTGCACCCTACAGTTTAAATGGAAGAGCTCACAACCTATCCCGTAGATTGTATTGTTTGAATATTCATGTTATCGAAGGTTTTGCAACTCCGACCAATCAGATTGTTCCGTCCACTTTTGGACTAATTCGCCATAGGGTGTGTACAAACCGTTGAACAATGGTCCCAAGTCTGTGATTGTAGGCTAATGACGGAGGTTACAAGGAATAATGTATTGGCTATCGGGTAGAGTAAAAGCCACGATTGCAGACTTGGAATCAAGTCTAGGTAGGCCCTATTGTTTAACACTAACAGAGCTGTGCCCTCATCTTATATTTGACCTTTGACCCTGCTTTTTGCTGTCTCTACCCCAACCCCGCCCGCCCATTTTTTCCGCCGCTGAAAACATCCTGGGCAGAACCCAGTGCTCTATAGATAACTGATTATCAGTACAAGGAACAGGTTTGTACATTAAGCACCTTTTTATTACATACATGGTACATTTCCACGGATACAACATTCCCTCTGAATTACCACCACTTGATACTCATGAGCGCTGTGGCAACTGTTCCACACAACGACAAATTATACAACTATATAGGACTAGAAATCAAGTATTCATAAAAAAAAATAAAATATCATGATTTCATACTGAAAATTACATGTGATATCCAAATTATGTGTAAGTTTGGTCATAAAACGCAAAGGAACTTTGGTCACGTGTCAGCATTACAAAAAAATTACTATGAACTATAATATGCCGCAAAAAGAAGGTGCTTTGGACATGGCCCAATGAGGGCGCTATTTCACTTAACTGTAGCTTTTTCTTACACGTTTGGGGAGAGCTTCCCTCTTTGCTATTAATTTTACCAGCAGGGCTTCAAGAGTACACCTTTACTTCATAAATAATCAATCTCTCCAGACCAGCTGCTATCTAACAATTTAGAGGCTATTTTCAACTTTGCCTAGAATAGCACTCTTTCCGTTGCAATGCATACAAACTGCACAGTGGTATAAAGTTCCCATTAACGTCAAACAAATTCTTCCAAAATGATGTCCCAAAGCTTTTGGCGAAACTCAACAAAAAGCAACAATGAGTTGTGGTCATTATATGGTTTTTATTTGTATGTATAAAACATTTTTATGGGATGTGAACTGTTCCTCCACGTATGTTTGTATTAGATGAGCACTTGTAAATGAATTTCAGCAAATATGATTTCTTCTTTATTCTCTTCAAGTACTTCTGAGTTGGCCTATCAGATTATCTGATAACAAAATCTGTGTAAAGACCAAGGGGACTAGGGCTGTAAGAAACATCATAACTAGAAATCAATCGTTTATAAACACAAATGAACAGAGCGGTTTTGTCTACACATGGAGTACCCGAACACTGCACATACATTTTCTATCCATTTTTTACAGTAAACTATATAACAAGTTCGAATAATATATTTCCAGTCGAAATTGTTTGTATTTGTGTTATTTCAGGTCCCAATGAAGAATTCGGTTTACCTTTTATTTATCAAGATGATGATCTGTTTATATTTCAACTGTTTTGGTTCTATGTAACTTGTTGGGCATGTCAGCCCTAATCTTCACCAGCTGTTTCAACTAATGCAGAGAAAGTTTTGTTTGTTACCTGTTCCATCAAGCTTGTGCTCCTACGTTTTAGTCCAAGAGGTGGAACCTGTTTTCATCATGAAATCTTTCCTGGTGTATGAAAACACTTTTTATTAAAAAATTTCACTTTACGAGTAAAGCAATCTTTTGAGTTTAAATTGAAAGTGGAAGTACAAATGAATAAGTCACAATACTAACATAAATAATATTACTTGTTTTAAAAGATGTTAATTTTTCATATGGGATAAAGAATATGATTTTGTTTTTGCCCTTAAAAATATATTTTTTATAGGATTTGAACCGCCTTTAGCCAACAGGCTATAGCTTGGTGGTGTAGTGGCCAGACATCTGCTCTATAGCAATGCAAATAAAGTATACATGTACTTTGTTACTATACCTCATACATATTCATGCTCGAGAGCCGAATTCTCACTGGTCCATTTCCCCCATCATGTGTCATAAAAATGCTATGTTATTTACTATCGCATGTGTAACATAGTCTACTACCCCTGCACTTTTCAAAGCAATTGTTGAACTGTCGCACGGGTGTACATGCCCATTGCTGCTACATACTCATGAAAAGATGGGGGCGTTTTCCTACGCGCAATGATGCCGAACTAGAGAAGTATGAGGTATAGTAAAACAAAACATGGTTTATTTAACTATTACTATTAACATTACTATTAACATACTATTAACATACTTTGAGAAACAATATTTACACGAACAGTAATAAAAGTTATCTGTATACTAAATCCTAAAAACTGCCTTCTGAAAACTTGTCTTTGAATCTTATGAAGGATATAAAATTAATAGAAATTGTTATAAACAGAATGCAATAGGTCCTGTCTTCATTTATATTCAGATAACTATGCTGGTCATGAAATTTGACAAGTGAAAATAGTACAAGAATCATATAGATATGTACTGGCATGATTTTTCTAGCCTTAGGTATTGAACAATATTTGACCTCAATCAACTATCAAATGCCAACATTGTAGTCTCTGTTCTGGAAGTGGATCAACCATTTTGATGATTGCTCACACACCTATTGGTAAAGCCTTTAAACATCGCATAATTACCTTACTTTTTATTTTCAATATTCAAGCTTAAATAACTGAATTTTTGACTCTGTTTCTAATTTATACTATACTTAAATTTAAGGTCATAGATTGGATTTTGTCAATGTAATGCTTATTTATTGGCAAAATTATAAAGACAGACACAATCAAAGTCACATGTGAAAATTTAAGGTGAATACATTATCTACTTGCTGAGAAAACAGCAAAAAACTGTCACAGTATTTTCACAAGACTGTCGAATCCATCCTTGTTTAGCTAGAGAGGTGACAGTGGGTACCAATCGTATCTCTGGCTACAGCATTCGCAAACGGACACCAACACTCAGAGATCTGAGAAACGATGCATGCATGAAAGTTTTCGGGTAAAAACTATCCAAACCCTATTTACTTTGAAGGCAATCATTTCCAAAATTAGTTTATATTATCAACAGCTGCAGTGCTTTTCACCATGCAAGTTTTCATGGTCGATAATCTATGACCCTACCTTTAAGCATTTTAAAACTTCATTGGACAAAATAGTACAGGGCCCAGATTCATAGCGCTGCTCAAGCAAAAAATGTTGCTAAGCACAGCAAAGTTATGCTTACTAGCATTGGCGTACCAGCCAAAATACCATTTCACATGTGCCATCTGTGACTGGTAGCTTGCTCATTTTGCTTAGCAGACAATTTTTAGGCAATATTTCTGCGACAACACTATGCAATTGGGCCCTGAACTTTAGAAGAGCCAAATTTGCAACTCGACCAATTTACAGGAAAATTGTGGTTTGCATTCAAGCCATGAATACAGTTGATGGGACTTACTGAGTGAAATTATGTTTTTTGCTATTTATTCTGGTACATGGTTTATCAGTACTTGTCACACATCCTATATGACTTTGTCTCAGAAACTGTTGTCTTTTTATTATAAATGTCATCCCCAAGCTACGATCTTAGGACATGCCTATCAACCCACACTGATTAACTCTACATGATTGCAGTGGGGTTTTAATAAAAACATCACAAAGCAAGTCTACTTGATGTGAAGAGCTTTAATTGACACTTTAACTACCATGAAATCTAAGCTTGTATTGTGACAGTTGGTGATGCTACCAACTATGGCAGATGCTGCCAGTTAGGGCTTTTTGAAAACTTTTGTAGTATTCAATAATGTAGATTTCGTACTGAGCCTGCCTTTAGGTGTTGCTAATGAGGAAGGAAAATACAAATAATTGTGATTCTTGAAAACTTTATATCATGCGACCCTCCCTTATATCAAATTTCACTGCCATCAGTCTGTCTTTATTTGTCTGCATCTCAAATGAACAGATCCTATGGACCTTTAGTGCTATTTCACCTGGTGCGGCAAATTTGGTTTCTTTCATATGAGCTTAAGTAGCCTAATCAAGGCTTGACTAAACAGAACTAGAATCTTTCTTGTATAAATGGGAAGGGGGGGAGCCCTATACATTATACAAATATTTGATGCATAAGAGTGCATTGTCGCAGAATATAATCATGAGGTGAAATATGGACTATTCCATTTCACTCAACTTTGCCTTGTAAAATGGAAAAGCCAGATTTCACTGAGTGAACAACAAGAACAACAAACAAGATAAAGAGTTATTGTCATCCGAATATTTCACAATGGTACCACAAGACAGCTTAATCCTACTTGCTCATTTCTGCTTGAGTTCTTGTTTGACACATGCCTTGAATCCCTGCCAGCCTACTGGCTTCTGGAGATGTTCGTGTTATTATAAAATGGCAGAAAATAAAACAAACATCAGATTGATCGGACATTTTTTTAACAAAGCACACTTATAAAAGTAAGGAATAATTATTTCTTGAGTAGTCTGGATATGGGAAGTTATTTTTTACAATAAAGAACTAAAATTTATTGCTAGTTACTTTAATAAATTTTACACCAAGTGATCCTTGAAAACTAATTTTTGGAAAATGAATCCCAAAATTGTCCATGAAATGGCATTTGACCGTTTCCACTAAACTGTGCCTCTGAGCAGAAATCGTCACAATGTTCTTAAAAGCAGTCTGCACGTTTTAGGTAAAACCGCTGTAACGTTTAGGGAGGCCATTCATCACAATAACATACTTAACTAATTTCTGAAAAGAGAAGCTAGACTTATTCTTGGCTGTCCCTATCAAACTGCCTCTGCTGACATGTTTAACAAACTGAATAGGTTGTCTTTTGCAGACAGGGTTTGTTTTTAAAAAACAAATCCTGGTGTATAAATTCTTGCATCATTTGTGCCCGAATATATGGCAACCTATTTTCCTGTTCTCAACACAGCAATCCCAAAAGCCATTGAGTTTCCATGGCAAACAAAATTCAGGCTTTCATTCTAGCGTTGCAATTTCTGGTACTTTGAGTTTCTTTTAGTATTTTACACCGTCTGTCTTTGAAAGGATTTGGCTCACCCTTGGTAAATAAAGCAAATAAATGGTTTCCTCATAATATCTACCTCAATATTCTTTAAATTAAGTAACATGTGGGAAGAAACAACTATCTGTTGTGATATTACTAGGAAATTAGTGCAGAGATTAAAGACTATATATACTTGTCAAATTGAAAAGAGTTTCTCTTTGCAGGAAAGTTAACATAATCAGGAGTATGAAGAAGAAATGTGTGTACAAGTAGAAAATGGCATGAATTTATTTCAGAGGACATAATAAGAAAAGGTAAAACATCCTGAATATAAGAAAATGAATTTTAAATAAATACTTCTCTTGGTTTAAAAATTGCACAAGAACTCTGATAATTTAGTTCTGCTTAAATGTCTAGGAAAATAGTGACAAGAGGTTGTAGTTGCCAGGCAATTTGGGAGATAGATGTGGGTACATTAATCAAACATCTTATAGTTTTCTCTAAAAAATAAACATGAATATGGATGAGGATCAAATTCCTCTTTTGTTTCCCCAACAATGCAGTGAATTTAGATTAAAGCCCAAATAAGTTTATACCTTCTCACTACATATATTCTACCACTACCAAGATGTATTTACCATTCACTAAGGCTAAGGTAATAAGACACAAAATGATACTAAGCTTGCAACTGACTTTGCTGAGGTTTTTTGTCGGCTGGTAACATATGCAACTAAAAAGCACACACTGACACCTTCAGATATTATCTCCAGTCCATCAATATTTTAAAGCATTAACAAACACGTCTGCTTTAACGACTCCATACTTTTCAGTTTTTCTCGGATCTAACAAATTTTACAACACAGTAAACATTTTGAAACATTCTGTTGACTATAGTCAGTGGCGTAACTAGAAGAATTTTTTT
>CM021530.1:19790136-19803065 GCA_010994315.2 Pisaster ochraceus
GTACTTCTAATCAATAGTAAGAATTCAAGTCCAAAATGCACATGTTGTTGGATGCAGCTTCTGTGACATCATTGTGTCATTACAGTATGTAAGAAATATCTGCTGTTTAACTGCAAACATTTGCAGCTCTTCACAGTTTTGATTTTTAGGAAGAATAGATAAGTATATATTCCACGTAAATAAAGGACAATGCGTGCAAATTGATTGACCTGCAAGGAAAAGGTTAAGAGCCATTGACATAGTACAAATGCATTACTCTCTCAAGAAATTAATACAAAACATAAAGTCATACTACTGTTGTACTTCCCTGGACGACTCCTGGTCAGGATGTTTTTGTTGTCCGAAGATTTAAAATAAATAAAAAAATATACAGTAATGCACAAACTCAATGTATGCATCAAGTAGCCGAATACATTCTTCTGTTGGAGTGCTGGAATTTGTTTCTTTAAAAAACTGAGGTTAAAGGTGAAATAAACTGAACATGTACACAATTACACACCATGATATTTGTGCTTCAAATATCGACAAGTTCTACATGATAATAAGATAGAGGTTTTACAATCTGGACCCTTGCTCTATGACACGATAAGATTCTGATTACCTTCTTTTTCTTCTTCACCATCACCTTTTCATAGGATGTTCTTCCAGATTGGAGGTGGAAAAATATGTTTGGGGTGATACAAGTCTCAATTCATGAAGATAAAAAACCACCTGGGCAGAGATTAGATATCACTTTATGGCCACAACAGCGTCATCATGTTTCAGACTTTCTGATCTGCACTTTGTATTCATACTAAAAAACAAATTACACAAAGTTTGTGAAATTAGACATGCCTGTCTATTTCCCTATAGTGATTGAAATAAATTATCAGTAAAAACTATTTTCACAGAATCAGTAAAAAGAAAGAATAAGCTTCCAAACAAATATGCCCGTGTTTTATTCTTTTTTTTTCATTTGGGGTTGAACAAAGAAAATTTGACAAGAGCGGGATTTGAACCAACAACTTCTAGTTTAATGTGCCGGCGCTCTACCACCTGAGCTATCTAGCCCTATGTAAGGGTAGATAGCTAAATTGGTAGAGCGCCGTCACATTAAACTGGAGGTTGTTGGTTCAAATCCAGCTCGAGTTAATTTGTCTTTATTCAACCCCAAATCCTTTTAAAAATGTTCCCAGTCAGTTTCCCTTGTGGTTTATGACTTGATATCAATCTATCAAAGATACAAATCTTCGAAAGGTTCTAGTCATTTTGTTGAGCTTTGTTTACAATATATTACATGGTAAACAAATTGATGTAGGATGTTTGATGATCCCCCCCATTCTCACCCACAAGTTTGAGGGTGAGCCTTATCAAGTTAAAATATTAAGCCGTTTTGGGGAAAGGATTAATCTTGGATGGTACTATTGATTTCCTGCAAAACAAAGTTTAAAATATTTCTCACCGTCCGTGTTACATATCTGGAATACTGTGTGTACCACATCTGTATCTAAAAAGTGTTCTGTTGCTACCTGCAAAGCCCGGCCAAACTCTCCCGTCGGAACATGAGAAAAAAAAACTTACTCAGTAAGGAAAAGTGGGGTGCCATGAAAGCAGTTGAGTGCAATTATACTTAATGTGTGATAACATGTAGCGATTCAAGTTTTTAACAGTAAATGATTCCAGAGAAAGACTATTACAAGCATGATGTATTGGCCCTTGGAATATGTGAGAAAACTATTGAGTGCAAGGGCTGACCTATCGTACAATGTGGAGTGCACCTATCCTCTCTGCCATTTTGGGTATCAAAATTCACACGAAGGAAATGACTCCCCAAAACAGCGGAAATGGTGGACGTGCAAGGGGTCAATACATAAGCCATAGGTTTTGATGGCATTTAATAACAATTTCTGAAGGCCAAAAAATTGAATGCAGGATGAATATCATGCATGCTCATATTACTACTCCCTTGGTTGTCTGTGTGTAAACAGAGAGGTTGAATGGCTTCTGACTAGCACCCCCCAACAAAGACACTCACAAAACACAGAGACCGCAGACGATGAATAGATAGCTCAAGTGGTAGAATGCATGCACATTAATCCAGAGGTCGCAGGTTAAAATCCGGTCCAGTCAAGCTTTTTCTGTTCACCCCAAATTAAATAAAAATTTACCCAGTCAGTTGCCTTTTTGGTCTATTGCTTGATACTTATTTCTTTTATCACATAAGTTGTTGAACTGATCATGACTAAGTTAGTTTTTATTTTAACCCCAACCTGATGATAAGTCATGAACACATTAACTTTTTCAGTGCCCACTTTTGTTTTACGTTTTGAACCTAAAATGCCCAGCTTGTTAACATTTTTCAAAATTCAGTATTAAAAAATAGACAAACAAGTCTTTGTCACAAAACAAAATATATCTTGCTGATTTGTGTGGCCTTGATATAACCCAAAGTCAATAGTATGTCTTGAGTAATAATGCCCTCTTGTAATAACATGTATATAATAGGTCGTACATGTATAATTGATGACAATTTTGAGTACATAAAAAAGATTGTACATGTACGATAATGGCGCTTTTGGAATACATCAAATAGATCCTAAAAAAGAAAAAAGAGAAACAGAAAAACTCAGGAGGAAGACTTAATTTCTGAAGTGCATTTTCCAAAGACACCAGTCATGAAAAAGAAGGTCCACCGAAAGGGGCCTGGTCTAGACTCAAGCAACCCAGAGGAAGATTTTGATGAGGTTGAGGGCCTTATCACTCCAAGAAAATCAAAGCAAACACCACGAGGATCCAACAGATTGAAGGCTACACTAAAGTCAGTCTATAAGTCTACAGGGAAGTCCAATGCAAAGTTTTGAGATTCAGATTCCTCTTATTTTGATTCTGATCTGAGAGGCAGTAAAGACATTTTCAAAGGCTCCAGAAGGGAAGACAAAAACCAAAGATGACAACAAAAAGGGAGAATCAGCTCCTGAAGATTCTGATTCTCTGAAAGATTCCGACAATGTAGAATCTATGAAACCAAAGAAAAAGCACCATCATAAAAGATCAAATCCCTCAAAGAAGGACAAGGACACAGTCAAAAAAGGACAAGGACTCGGACTCCAGTTCAGACCTTGAGGAACAAGATTCAGAAAAAGTTGGAGACCAATCAGGAGATAAAGTCCAATGAGAACAATTCAGATTGTGACTTAGGTTCTCTTGAAGATGGGGGCATGGGGGGGGGAGAGGATATTGACTGTGAGTTGCAGAATAAGCTTGCTGAGAAGCAAGTGATGGAAGAAAAAAAAGCAGAACTCAATAAAGGAGATAGGGAAGATGATGAAGGAACCTCAGAAAGCCAAAAAGATAACGCAAGAAGAAGGCTAAAGATAGTGACAGTGATGATGAGTTTAATGTAGCATCAGATGAGGAGGGGGAAGATGAGGATGAAAACGAAAACGACAGTGATGAAGTAGAAAGCGTATATACAGATGAGAAATCATCAAAGAAGAAAAAGCACGGAAGACGTCATCACCTCATGAGAGTCAAACGTGGAGAGACTACAGTGAAGACAGTGATGAAGATGCTAGTGGCTTAGACTCCAGAAAGAAAATTCTGAAAAAGCGAAATAGGGGCAAGCTCAAACTTCTGACAATGACTCAGATGAGGGTAGACCCGAAAAAAGGGGAAAAGATGGCGTGCAAGGAAGAGGTCTTCTGCAAACAGCAATGAAGACTATAAAGGAGTGTAGTTATAACCAGGGAAAGGGGAAGAATTTGTTAATTTTATCTTTTTTAATGCTCTTATTTCATTTATCATAATGCATGTAGTATGTAGCATTGAAATGATTTCATTAAGTACAATCTCTGTTACGAAAATAAAACATCCAAATTCGTTTTCCAGCTGTTGGTTGTTAAATGAAAGCTGTCAGGAAGAATGAAACATCCATCGCCAAAATACTGAGGATTTCAATCTGTATTCATTAAATTATATTCATCTTTGCTGATGGTAAGCCCACTCTGCTCATCTTATCATTTGGGGGCACTCATTATAAAAGTACAGGCCCCTAACATATCACAAGATATACCTCCCCCCCCCCCAATCCTCAAAAAAGGAAACAAAGAAAATCACAAAGAATTTATACTATTATGTAAACATTATTTCTTGAAATGAAACCAAGGAAGCCTATAGGTGAACTTAATTACTGTAGCTTGCAAGCCTGAGAAAACTCGTATACAAGGGTGCTTTCTATGTGAACCAAAAACACTGGGGTTAACCCTTTTTCTTCCACCTTAAGTGTTCCTGGTTCTTTTATTTGCACTACAAATCCTAGCGCAGTTTAAGGTCCATTCCCAAGGACAAAGCAGTGTTTTGGCCCTGAAAGACTCAAAAGAAGACTTACCATTTTCAGACATGTAAATGTTTGCGTTCCTCATCAAGTCAAGAGATTTTTACTTAGAGTTTCTTCCTGTTACCCTGAAGCAGATCATCGAAGTTGGGATGAGCTGACACTCAGATAGGAGGTTGGAACTTCACTCAATTCATCTAAAAGAGGAAAAAGTAGATGTAATATTTATGTTTACCTTAAGACTATAAAGGTACTCATCTTTGAAAAAAGGAAAAAAGTTTGTGTGATGCATCATGGTGGTGTGTTTTTGGTGTTTAAAGGTAGAGTCATAGATTGGTAATTTCTCTATAAAAATTAATAGTAAAAAAAACACTTACTTGCTAAAAGGCACTGCAGCTGTTAAGTATAAACTCTTTTGAGAAAGGATTCCCTTCAAAGTGATATGGACTTGATAATTTTTCACCCCAAAACATTTAAACCTGAGAAACGATCAATGCATCAATCGTTCTCAGAATTCTGAGGGTAGATGTCCATCCATGAACGCTTTGGCCAGAGATGTGAATGGTACCCACAGTCACCTCACTAAACGAGTATGGAAGCGATTGACTTGTGAAAATACCCTTACAGTTTTTTGGCGTTCTCTCATCAACTAGACATTGTATTCAGCTGAAGTTTTCACATGTGTTTTACTGTATGTTTCTTTATAACTTTGCCTATAAATCAGCATTATGCTGACTAAAACTAATCTATGATCATACTTTTAAAGTGAATTCTTCATGTAATAAAGTAAGCGAAACAGGATAATGTATAAAGAAATAGCTTAAAAATCACAACCCACTATAGATAGGTTGCAATATGACGTAAATCGGTCATCTTTACTGGCAACTTGAAACACAGTCAAGCGTTTCGCGTGAGAACGGCGTGCAGCACGCACCCATTTCACAAAACTCACTGCACGATTGGTTAGTAAACAGCGCAGCTGCGTTAATAATTTGACCCCTTGACACGCCTGCAAGCCAAACTGCAATTTGCCCGTAAAGATGGCGTCTATTGGGAACTATCTATAGTCCTCTTTTATTAGTTTTAATAAGAATACAAGACCACTAAAATTAAAATATTGGTAATATATTTTTCGCTTTTTCAAACAAAGAATTGCTTTGTTTCATGCTATTATTTCTCTGTCTATTTGCAATGCCAACATGGCAGTCTCTGACACCAACCATAAGCAAGTACAATTTACATAATGTGATTGGCTGATTGAATCAAGAGATGAGGTTAGCACAAACATAGGTAGCTTCAAGAAGGCAAGCTTACGAATCACTTCTACTTCGCAATTTAAATTAATAAAATGCATAACAAGTTTAACCATGTGGCACATTGTGTTTGCAAAGCCTCAAATCTTGCCACAAGCATAAAATGTGGAAACTATACCTTATGTGTATCTTTTAAATAAAAACAAGTCTTTGAAACGAGTCTTTGTGACAACAGAACAGCATAATTATTTCACAAATACCGCATCTTTCTCAACTAAGATTGCTTCAAAATGTGTTGATATACTTGTATACATACAATTTCAAATATGCTAAGATTTCCAGACTGTTTTCCTTTGATCTCATTTCTGATCCTACTAATAGAAAACTGACAATTTTTGGTCTGTCCAAATTGTAAACCCCACTACCTGCTAAAAGTTGAAAAGAGCATTAATTTGTCAAAAATGTTGAATTGAAATATGAGGACTAATACATCCCTTGCTGGGATGCAGAATGTGAAGCTATCCTATCAGAACTTAACTCTGCTAGTATCAAAGCCAGACAACGTGATGTCCTGATGGCCATCCTAGGTATACAGACTTGCAAGGTGGAAGAGTCTATGAACACCATTTACTTTAAACATTCAAGTCAAAAGCTATGGGCCACTATCAACTGACTCAACGGTAGAAGTAGCAAACCCAGACAACTACGAATTCAATCACATCCGTTCTCATGGAAAGCCAAAGCACAATTTCTCCAAATCAATGCAGACTTTAAGTTAGCCAAGCAAGTTACCCTACATCGATAATCCTCTCTGAATCAATTTCAATCAGCCACTTGATGCAATCAGCCTTAATGCAATCATGTCTTAAAAACGTTAAAGCACCAAGAAGCCACCGGATTGACTCTGAGTTCTTCAAATATTTACCTAGGCCTCCACGCCATTGAGTTGCTCAGGCTTGTCTTATCTGACTGCATGTTGACGAGGTTGCCATTTCAAGTATATGGAGCATAGCCATCACCACATCTAAAAGACCTAAGTATTGACCAACCATACGTCCAATCCCTTTCCTGCGTATCACCTACAAACTGATGGAAAAGGTTATCCTGGATCCCCCAAAAGCCGCTCAACTACAGACCAGAGCGTCCACTTGGCACACGACATTGAATCAACATTCCGAAAGAAAAAGAAATGTGGTGTATTGCTAAATGATTTTTACAGCAGCCTGTGACAGTGTGTGACACCATGGCCTATTCTCAAAATTGATCACAATTATTCCTGATGTACAGCTAAAAAGGCTCATCATGACAATGATCCAGAATCGTACCTTTATATTGGATACATCAAATGGTGACTACAGCAGAAAACAAAGACCCAGGAATGGCCTGCTGCAAGGTTCTGTACTGGCTCCAATCCTCTTCAATATTATACACTGCAGATATCCCCAAAACAACCTCCCAACAACATATGATGCAAATGATACATCCCTTGGATATGCAGAAAGGATCAACAAACCAAGCCGTCCAGGCTATGTTTGAATGTGATATGGACATGCCTGCTACATAGATTTGGCACCTGAAAGTCAGTCAATTAAAGGGATCGACGGTCTGCTCTTCCAACTAGCAAAACAACTTACAATGTAAGAAAAAGGAAAGAAAGCTCTCAAGTTTGATCCGGAACCAGTCTATTTGGGGGTAACATTTGATCGTACCCTTACATTTGGCCCCTTTCTGAATGATCTTCGCTCAATCTGGGGAACCTATCCTTCACCAAGATTCAAACTTCGTCAATGGCACTAGTATATTCAACTGGAGTAAGCTGCCCCTGTGTGGGCACACAGCAGTCTCGCTATATGAGGGTTGACACTGTCATTACAATGCCCCAATCTCTGGCTGTATGCTACTTACTCCAACCAACATGCTACCAATAAGCTCTGGAATCCCACCTCCCAATATCTGGCCCCATCACTTGGTCCTTAAACTTGTTAAAAACGCAGAAGAACCTGCAAGCCTCATTCCTCAAATGGTCCATGACAACAAGCCACAGCAGTTATTAAAAGAGACCAAACTTTGCTTCCCAAACACAAGAAATCTCCGACGTCACCCCACTTTCACAAACCTGTGAATGACATATGAAGGGAATACAAATCAGCACAACTTGCACAGTTATATAAATGCACCCTCCAGCAAACCTCCTGGCTATGAGCTAACAAGCCAGGCCTCAGTTCAATTCAACAACTGCCTCCACACAGACACCGTGGCAATACAGCTTACTTTTGGAGCATGGGCTTCTGCCTTACTCTGCTGTTGATCTCCACAGACAATTGGTCATATTGTTGAGTCTTGCCCTATCTTTTTTTTAGTCACCTAATGGGCTACCAGACCTGGATTAAGACACAGTTAAGTGGCAATGAACAGCGACATTCCAGTGTGAATATTGGAAGTTTCAAATGAACAACAAACAAAAAAATTAAATCTATTAAAACAACTAACTTTATTACAAATTATCAAAGGAGATATTATGAAGGCACAAAGAAATAACTTTAGTTACTATTTGTAATTCTTCATTACGACAATGAATTTATGAAAAAATGTAAATACCCCTTTGTATTAATTTGTGTATTATAAACCCAGCAATCTCTACTTTTTATTTTGTATTAATTTTTCTTGTAGCCTTCACCCTGAGTATCCCTTTGGCCTTGTGCTTTGGCAACTTTCCATTAAAAAAAACCCCCAAATACCAAACCTGGAATTTCATTTTTCAGTGGGCAAGGTCATTTTGCAAAGGGCACTCTACTGGAAAATCTTAAAGTCTTTGAGAAACTTTTGCAGGGGCACCGAGGCCAAGACAAGGGGCAACATGGCCATGGCCTCCTGATCGTGTAATTAGTACTGGTGTGCCTCAAGGGTGTGTATTATCCCAAGTGATTGTGTTAGCACGGAGGCCAATTGTACTATCATCAAGTACGCCGATGACACAGTCATCACAGGATACCTCTCCGGTGATGCCAACTGTTATTTCGCGGTGCTTGATTCTTTTGTGAAATGGTGTGACTCACATTTCTTGCAACTCAATGTATCAAAATCTAAGGAAATGATCGTAGACTTCCGTAAGAACGTACCGGATGACCATGTACCTCTCACCATACAGTGTACATGATGATGTAGTAGAACAAGTGAAGGAGTATAAATACTTGGGTACTACCATAACAAACAGTCTGGATTGGTCAAGCAATGCCACACAAAAGAAAGCTAACCAGAGATTATATTTCTTGAGACAACTCAAGAAAATGCACTCGAATAATACTCTTCTTGCGTTGTTTTATAAGTCGATCATCCAGTCCATTCTCTTGTTTAATTTATTTTGTTTTTATGGCAACCTATCATGTGAGAGTAAGAAAGCACTAGATAGACCACAGCTCAGAGAATCATTGGTATTGCACTGCCCAACATAAAAAAGTTGTATGGTGATAGTTCACTAGCTAAGGTCATGCGTATTATGAAAAATCCAACCCGCCCTTTATTCAGTCGTTTTAGTTTCAATAGATTTGGTGTTCGCCTGTTTGTCCCCCGTACCAAGCGGGTTCGGTTTAGAAACTCGTTTGTCCCTGATTCCATCCACATGTTCGTTAGTAAAGTAATAAAATGACGACTCCTGAAGGTAATGGGAGGGGGCGGTACCGTAAATGTATTTTGATACCAAGTATATTATCATATTTAAAGTGATTAATATCATTTATATATGAATATTGAAATTAAATATAAAGTCATTAATGAGATCATGTGATCATATAGTTTAGATTTAAAAGTATGATTTATTGTTCTTGAATTTAGTGTTGATTCTATAAAGATTAAGTTTAAATTATTAATATGACTTACTCGGTGAATAATGAGTAATGTGTAATTTGAAGTTTGTTCAATTGACTTATGCTTGATGTATATACTTTGTAACCATGTGAAAAATAATTTCCATTTATCTGGACAATAAAACAAATCAATCAATCAATTCTACCAATTCTATGCATGGAACACAACATGCGAAGTGTTCCGAAAGTTTGCTTATCTTACATGTTCTATATCAGCATTTTGTGGACTAATATGACCTCAATATGCAAAGTACAACTTCCTTTTTCCTGTATGTCAATTTAAATTATAACTATATTGTGATACACTGTCAAATCTATAATTGCACCAACTTATACACACACACGCATACACACACAAAAATGTTAAAGGCCTCACATTTCAACCTTAGCAGAGTCTTTCTCAAGAGCTAATTGACCAAATGATAGAATTCTTTGTTACAAGATGAATAGAAAAAAAACCTAAATCTTTAATTAAAAGGTTACCAATTTGCCTATGGACAATTTGTTTTGTCCTACTTAAATTAAAATGATGAATGTTTTGCAATGGAATGTCCAGTTTGTTTGCTTTTTATTCAAAAATTATTCATATTGGGAGATAAGAGATCATAGTAATTTAACAATAAAATCTAGAACAGATCTGTTTTAGTGGTATTGCTACTTTCTATACAAATGTGTTTGGTTTTTGTTATCTTTAGTTATTTTCCAACAAAGTATTATAGGCAAGTTTGCTACATCAGAATGCATTTGGAAAGGCGCTAATAGCCTGACTGTCATCACTGGCTGAATGCACAGTATTAAGATAAATTGACAAAAGCCATAGGGCACTTATTGCAGATGAAATGGAGTGAGAGTTACATCAAAGCAATCATGACAATGTTTAACCGGTTTGATCTGATCAGTGTTGACATTTATAGTATCCAGCAAAGCAACTCCAACCAGAGCATTTTCCACCCATGAGAAAACATTCTGAAGGATACCTTCCAAAAGATCTTTGCAACAATTACATGGAGCTCCACAGTGTACTACACTTCTTATACAGATGACAAGATGTTTTTGTTTTGCCAAGTTGTTTCGTTTCATAAAATAAGTTGACTTGCCTTGCTATCTCTCCGTGGCAACTTACTTAATTGGACATTTTACCCTCACATTTTTTCAGCTATTATAAATGTCATTGCACACATTGTGTGTACCCATTTAAAGAATGTTTCATAAACATTTAAATAAATTGTCTTATCATTAACTATGGGTCAAAGGTCAGCTGTACGCATACATGTAACCAGCTGTCACATCCTGCACCAAAAAATGCAGGAATGTCACAAATAGAATGGTCCCATGTTTACCTTCAGGAAACTATTTTGATGTCTTACAGTGAAACAGAGGTCCAAACTGTTAGCTAATCACAACAACTCATCTTGTAGCGAGACACAGGGATCAACCACATAATGATAATTTACCGTTATACATACGCAAAACAAATTGTGAAACATATTTGTCCAAAAGTGAACTTGAACAAAATTTGTGTGGTCTGTTCCCACACCGAGTCCTCATGAACATATCACATGGGTAGGCCTACTGGCTATAAGGAGTTCATGACACGCTAACACCTGAATGAAGTACGTTGGCATCTTTCAGGAAAGAGCAACAGCTCCCAAATAAATAGGAGTAATATTAAAATCCCAGATTCAAAACAATTTCTTGAAATCATAATATTTTTGATGAGCAAGGCTACCCAATCTGAATACTGCGTTTGGAGCGGTCGGTGTTGGGTAAAATGAGGAGAGTGGGATGCATAAGGGGCCAGTGTTGTGACTGAAAGAGGGTTTGATTCGTACAATAATTGGTTGAAATACTGTGGTTTGTTGGTTAGCTGTGTTGGGCGGTATTGCTTAATTGTGGAGTGGGACGTCATTGGAGGACTTCTGGGAAGAGTTCTTCCCTTTTCACACAGACGCCATTTTGTAACCGCATTACGACAAGAACTATAGGAAATGACTCCGCTATTATTGAAAAACTTCAAATAAAACTTATTTATTTTGTCAAGAATATCCCTACAATAGTTTTTGTTCACATTTTGTGTTTTCCAATACCTTTTACTCGATAAAACGAGATTTTAGACGATAACTGACATACTTTTTAGTTTACAGCGTATTTTTTAAGCGCAAGGTATACAATTTGAGGTGCGTGATGAGCCTAATGACACAACACCATTGATCTCTATTATAATGGTTGCGTTCGATTAGCTTCCCCGTGTGTACCAGAGATTTACACTCGTGCATGTCGTGGTAGCCACGGAACGAGGCTAATCAAACGCTGCGGTGTTTTCGCTTAGCATCCTGGGAAAATTAATGTCAAAGGTCGATGCGTAGCGGCGCGACTTAAAAAGCTGAAAACAGACAGCTCCGGCATTTCCGTTGTCTGCTCAATTGGAAAACGTCGATGTCCGTGACGACACAAATTAATTATATCAATCATAATTTGCACACACTCACCAACTGTTTGTTTTTCAGGAAATGCATTTCCTTTCTATTTGGGATAATTGTTTCATAGACGATAAATCAGTGTACAAATTTGCATTTGTTGTACCAACTTGTGCCCTGCCATCTTGGTATAATACGCCTGCAGCCAGAAACTACGTCATTACAACCGGGCATACACCAGAGACCCGCTCGCGAACTGGGGCTGTGGTGGCTAACACCGGGGCACACACGAGTACCACGTGATGGCTAATCGAACGCTCTCGTGTAAGTTTTACTTTCACCTGTAAGCTACTCGAACGCACCCAATAGAGATCAGTGCACGACACGCATGCTGACCTGTCGCACATGCGCAATGTGTATTACATTAATGCTTGCGCGCAAGGGATATGGTTGGGACGACGTGAGTGGGCTGCAGCTTTCAGAAGCCGGCGGGTGTGGTAGGAGAATCTGGCCCCCGACGGTGAACTGTGTACAAACTTCTTCTGATAGCCCTCTTTTGAATCCACCTCCTTCAGCCCTCATCTCCCGGGACAGATTTCCCTATGGCACCAGCAAGCAAAATAAGTCTCAAATTATCATCAGATGAACTTAAATTAAGAGAGAGTTTTTAAAATTTGCAATTGATAAAAATCACCTTTTAAAAATGTTTCTCCATAGCAAGGATAACTTGTTATGCCTATATTATAAAATAAAGAGGCCAAGGAACAAGAGAATCTTGACTGACAGTCGTTAATGAGTGTTTGATATTCCATTGAACTCATTACTAGACTATGTACAGATGGCATAATTGTATTTACAATAGCAAGGCACGTGGTCTGAAAATCGGATTTTCTTATTATTGTACGTTTCCTTAACCTTATGAAAAGGGTTGTATACTTTCTTTCGTTGTAATTGGCATTTGGGCAGAATGCAAGTCTAATTCTCTTTCAAGAAAACAAAAAATCTGAAGACAGATGGCTCTTGGCATACATATGGTGGCCCTGAAGGGACATCGCATATCACAAACGTGTGCGCATACGTATGC
>CM021530.1:19805700-19817231 GCA_010994315.2 Pisaster ochraceus
ACTTGGGACCATTGTTCAACGGTTTGTACACACCCTATGGCGGATTAGTCCAAAAGTGGACGGAACAATGTGATTGGTCGGAATCGCAAAAACCTTCGATAACATGAATATTCAAACAAAACCATCTACGGGATAGGCTGTGAGCTCTATTCCATTTAAACTGTAGGGTGCAACTGTTATCGCGGAGTAGGAATCGTGTATTTTGTTATGTGTTTTGTTATATACATTAAGATCTCATTAAACTTATCTATATATGTATTTTAAAAACTGTCTACGTGCCAAGGACTATACAAATTTAATATCAAATGAACATAAAGCAGCAATTTTAAGCGAGTTCAGCCTGTTAGTAATAGACGCCCAGTATGGTTTTTGCCGTCTCCTGATTGGCCGGCTCCCTGGCGTACGCTTGATTTAAATTTATCTTTGAATACATGAGTATAAATAAACGCAAGGGGGTCAAGTCTGAGACTGCGAGTTGGGGCGCGTGATAGCTAATCTGTGGGGGCGTTTTTCGGGGTTGATGCAGAGGAATAACCGCGATCTCAGACTTGAAATCAAGTCTACCAGCTATTTCGAATCACTACGGTCAAAGATATGGGATTATTTGGCATTATAAACGATCAATGGTGTAGTATCTTTACAGTTTATAAAATGAACTAAATTCAGCATTGTACATATGGGAACCATTGCGGGTTATCTTAATGTGATAAATGACTTAGCTACTATCTTAAAGGCTTTCGGTGGAATCATTACATCAACGGGTATCGAAAGCCGGTTTACAATAATATGTAACAATCTGTTTGTATACATGGCTGAGAAAAAGAAGAAGAAAGGAATCCCAACTTGTGCATCCTTGGGTATACAATTTCTTATCATCAATTGGGGGACAGCTGTTTTGCTTGCATCTGCGGACACATGCAAGCTTCCCCTATCCTGACGGCCTATAAGTGACATATGCCTGGCCTGAAAAGGGTATGGGGGTGTAGTTATTGATCAGGATAGGCTAAGTCAACATACACTCAAGGTTTACTGGAATACGGATTATATTAAGTCCTTTCAAGTAAAAGCTAAACTTGCATTTTGATGAACGGATTTGGTGAGACATGTGCAGAACTTCATTAACACTTATCAAACTGCATGTCTTGTCGATTGTATGTATATAAAATTAGGGAAGTTGTTCTGCTAATGGTACTTTTTGAAATGGAGTTGTTTAAAAAAATATAGGATTAATGTTATTGTAACATCGATAGCAGAATCAACAACACTATTAAATGCAAACATTTGGATCAAACGAGTTTCTGCGTTAATATAAACAAATATTTATAACAAGTACGATTGTATTTTCGTATTCATTAAAACAGATTGTTTGCGGTAAGGGTTACTTCTAAAAACTATGATGACAAGTCTAAGTACAAAACGCTTTTTTTACACGAGTGCAGGCCTCAATTTGATGTGTCATCGGAGCACTTTACCGTATGATTCATTCTTCATCAATGCACTTGGTATTCCGAAGGAAACGATATGAAAGAGGAAAGAAAGTATGGACTACATGAATATGGGATAGTATATATTTATTTCTTATATACATATGTACATCTATACTTTACAAAAGTAACCAACGGAGATTCCTGCGATTTTCAGGGAAAGTTTCAACAAATACCAATAGGTTAGAATTTATAACACACAGTTATTGTGAATGGTGTATGTACAAGCTGCACTATAGAGCAAGTGTAATTATCCATGACGGCAATTGAGGGATGTGAACTAACTTTGCAACGAGAGATTCTGCATCCGCATTTTGTCTTACTTTCTCATAGATATTCCGCTTTGTTCAAATTAAGGAGATTTCCGTGACTTAGCGGTACCACCCCTTTTGACAAAGCTATGATTAACAATAGGCCTTGTGCTCATAATTTGTAGCTATGGCTACAGCTACGACTGAGGCTGTTGCTAAAGGTGTTGCCATGGGGCTCATGTGCTTTAAGCCATAGCCTACTCACGTGACGATCAAGCCGCTGCTATATCCGCTATTAGTTCGGACAAGGCCATAATGTAGCTGATGATAAACGGGGGTAACATTATGAGTTCGTATGATATTATGTTCAAAGTTTCTCTTAAGTTTTTTCTCTACTCGTTGTTACGATTTGACGGCATCCACCAGGCATGCGCCAGGCACTCTTGCCAGCCTTACATGAAAACAACAAACGAAAAGCTTTCCTATAGCGAGGGTTTGCCACATTATAAATTAATGGGTTGATGGCAGAATTTAGGTACATCATCATCCGGAAAACTTGCATCACTGATACCATGTTACCATTAGTTGGGGTCAAGATCATAAGAAGAGCTGAGAAAAGTTCATAAGGAGCAAGACAGAGGAAGAAAATAACCCCTGTTGCAACCACCATACGTGTAATCTTAGCTTCAATCACTGAAGATCCACTAGGGATGGAGCGTGCGTTGGGACGGGCCGTTGTGCAGTTAACAGCGCGGGTGATTTTTCCATACAACACTGAGTTAATTCCCATAGCGAGAATAAAGAGAACGACCTGGACGCATTTTATGGCGTATGAAATCCATACTTTAGGCGGCTGGCATTCCCCAATTATCTGTGGGTATTCTTCATAAGAATCCGGCCATATAAGACAATAAACTTGGAATTGATATGAGGCGGATATACGTAGACTTGACACAGCGAGGGAGGTAACCCATGCTGCCATGATCAATTTAGCTGTCCGATAACGGAGCTTGGTTCCTCTGTCTCGTCTTTGCTTCAGGGGGCGACACGCAGCGTTGAAACGTTCAATAGAGATGCATGTTACCAGAAAGATGGATGAGAAAAAGCAGAAGTCTTTGATGAAGGGAACCAGAATACAACCCGTAGCGCCTTTCGGATAGTCGTCATATATAAAAGGTGTCGATGAGTATTGGTGCAGTTTTTCCCCAATAGCAACAACCAAGAAAGCTATATCTGCCATTGCCAAGTTCACTAAATAAAGATTTGTGATTGTTCGCATCCATTGGATTTTAGCCACAGCGACTAAAATGGTCAAGTTTCCAAAGAGCCCCACTGTTAAAATAAAGGGCATCAACACAATGTGTATGATTGCATCACTGCTGGTGTAGGCATGCTTCTCGATGAACGTGTCCGCATTGCTTCCAAAGGTTAAATCAAGAGTCTCTGTCGGCAAACACTCAACTTGAGAATGTCCTCTCACTAAGACTGTAGTATTATTAAAGACATCCATAGTTACTACTTCTGAATTGTAGATGTACCAGTTTTAGACCATGCGGCTCGATTAGACAGAGATAGGCCTACATTGTCGCTACCTTATCTGTAGCCTGTGATAGTACAACATAATGCAGGCATGCTCCAGAGACTGCGGTTGGTACTAATACAGTTACGACCACAACTTCCACTAAGCGACCGCGGTATTTCGAAGATGTATCTAGCTTCTGGGCAGGATGAACACTAGCCTATTTTTTAATTCCGACTGTTGACAGAGTACGGGGAATGCACACGCTAGATAGTTTCGTTGTTTTTCTTGTAAAAGGTTTTTAAATGTCCGATGCTTAGAGGGTACTTGAGGCACACGATACAGTAGTTTTGTTGATCCAAGGGTGATTGACGACTAGGAATGAACAAAACGACAAGTTCATTATTAACAGTAGCGTTTATAACACGTATTTTTATTACATTGTCGGGACATTAACAGTGCAACTGTTTTTATCGTTGATTTTGCATGGATTTGGTCCCCAATGACACTGGGCCATCGGTGCCGAAAGGGGTTTGGTGTGAAGTCGATAGACAGGCACTTTTTGCTTACAACTGCGTACGGGAATAATGCGAAATCAACCATTATTTTGTTTGTCAATTTAACAAATAGGATGTTGCGTTGGCTAGTCTGAATTTCGTTTGGATTATTGACACAACTATTACTCGGGTACTGTTCTCGCCGTGACAGAATCCATTCTATAGGCATACATACATGACTTGTTTTTGTGAAATGGAAATGGATTGACATCATTTTGTTTACCCTCAGGAGGAGACGAGTCTTATTGACCTCAGTTTTTTGACAAAATACTTTCCACTGTGAAATCATACTGTTCTCGTTGCATTTCGAAAAGAAAGTCCAACAAACAAGCAAGATACTTTCTTGGCGAGACGCCGCAAAAGGTTTTCAAGAACCGAACTGAAATTCAAGACGTTCCAATAATATTCGTTCATGTCTGCAGGCTCCTTAATGTGCACCATATGCACTTTTGATAATCACACTTTAACGTTAAATCAAAGTGACAACAAGACGCCATCTTTAACATGACCAGCACTGCATCACACTGGGCTCCAAAGTAGAAACATTCTCTGTTCACTTTAAATCATGTCACCACGACGGTTGGCAATCACTGGCTCTGCTTTGAAGTCAAATATATAGCATACATGTTGTTGGAGATAGTCCATGTCACCAGAAACTATGTGACGCAATAAAGGGTGCCTCGAATGCCAACGGATAAATATCAGTCGGCATAAATGAGATTTTTCAAATCATTTTGTGAAGCATCATTGGTAATTGCAATCCAAACAGCTTTAACTATCACAACGTTGTTCACCAATTTGCATGCATCTTTTGATATTTTTTTTATATAGTCTCACTTTGAATTCGAATTGAATGAGTTTCAGCCGTTTTGGCGAATATGAGACATTGTGTGAGATAGGAGGTCCATCCATTGGGCTTATTATTCAAATATGTTGCAGTAGCCGTTGATTGGAAATAGTTTCATCTTAGCTAAGTCATATATCACGCTGGATAAGCTTCGTGACTTGGCAGCTACTGAGAGCTGACATTGGGAATTGTGAGTTTATCAAAGATGACTGGTGAACGGTCAGTGTCATGCTCATTAATAACAATTCGATCTGACAAGAGCTAAAGTTTGTGTTATACCTACACATTGTTTTGATTAGTGTTATTTCACATTCATTGTTCAATAGTGATTCAATAGACCGCTTGCATTGGCCGCCATCTTTGAAGAAACGTGCACGCGTGAAAGGCTATCATTGGCTGAGAGTCGTGCGCAGCGCGTACATGCGTGCACTTTTACATTGTTTTTCATCAAAGATGGCGGTCATTGACGTCATGTGCAATCGATCTATAGGCATTGGAGACTAAATAGACCCCTTGCATTGACGTCACAAGCCCAAACAGCGCCTTTACTGAGTTGTGCGCGTCGTGGGGCGCGTACATGTTTCCATTGTTGGACCTCAGCGATGGCAGCCAATGCAAGGGTCCTAATATTAAGATTATTGTTAGCTATCATATTATTGTTAGCTATCATCCTGACCTGATTTTCAAAGGCGCCAATGCAGATTATTGTGTCAGATTTAATACTTTCTGAAGTGTTCCAAAGGTAACAAGAAAAACAGCATGAAACCATAAGGACCTATAAAATGGAGTGCTTCAAACAAACTCATGCATACAGTTGAGCACTCTGTGAACGCATGGTACGTCTACTCGAAACAGACATTTAAATCGATTGAACATTACCTTGGCGGTATTGCACTTTTATTATTAAAGGGGGACTTTCAATACAGAACGTTGATTTAAAGGACACTTGACAAATCAACGTTCTGACTAAAATTTTGAAAGGAAACCAAAGATTTGTGTAAATTGCTGGGAAACTGGTTAACTATACGGTAAGAAAAATTTATGTTCAACTATCTTGTTTAACGTTTCTGGCGAAAATCAAAGTACAGTGAAAGACATAAAATTAGTGGTTATCTGCTGCAGTTTATCTTTCCTCTGTCCTAACTACGTTTTTCATGAAGAGAAAAATAATAATATGGTGAACAGACAAATGGCTGTGTGCGTTTCTGTAGCCAACAGGCCTATATTGGAGTACCACCAAACAGTTTTATACATGGCAATATTATGAACAACTGCTTAGCACCTCAAAGACACGCAAGAGGTTATGAAGCGCCCTCTTGCGAGCAACCATGACTTATCTTTGAGTGATGCATGTACATTGCCTTGTTACACATATTTTATTTTTACCGGCAAAAAAGTAGACCATTCGAGCTGACAGTAAAGAACTATTTTTCGCCGTTTGTGATATTCGTGAATACAAATAACTTAAGCATGTAAGAATTAATGTCTTCAAACAATAACCACGCTATATAGAATGTGCTCTGTCTGAGTGAAGTCAAACCAGTAGTATTCCAACTGTGCCCGACCATTCGCAAAATGTGGGGGTACCTGTAAAACGGTCTGTAAATTAAAAGGGGGGTGTGAATAATTTCATTGGATCGTGTCGTATTTAAAGAAATTATGATATAACTCTTTTGGTAAAATACAGACAGACAACAAAATGTATTTGCAGACTGACCCAATTGGCAGCTTGAACTCTTGCTGGCAACACAAATGTCACATTTAATTCTTACTTTATTAATTTTAACTTACCTCAGCATTGTTTGGCGCCCTCTCCTGGTTATTGAATTGCAATGCCGGATGGCTCCGTTATGTTTAGTGTTATTGAAAACTTCTCACTATCATGGTCAAGGATGTTTGAGATTTGCAATAAAATAAAAGTCACACTGGAAAACAATCAAAGCACAAAACGAGTGATGTGGGGGAGTCAAATGATTATGTTATTTTAATAACGACGGGCCCACACTAAACAATATGAGACAAAACCTTAAAACAAACAGTGCCCACAGACCGTGTGAAACATTTGATATTTCCACAAATACACTCAAAAATTGTGTCAAATAAAAAAAGGGGCAAAACAATCAACAAAAGAGATAACACGTTTTTTGCGATGTACTTCTTTCCCAATCTGATCCATTCATTTTGCCTCCTGATTATACCCAGACAGAACAAAAACCGAAGCAGGAAAAAAACATCCGTCGGATACAGCTGCAAGGTACCTGAACAGCAAACTTACATTCGTTATACTTGTTAATTCTAGTCTACAATTTCAGACACTCTTGCAGACATGTTTGTTTCCTAAGCGTGCATTGTGATCGATTTATTTCATGAGGGAGTTCTGAGGATGTTGATGTTACATCATGTGCTGCCTTCAAGGAGGCTCAGGTTAAGAAGAGTTTCTTGCTATGAACTCCATGGTGTGAGTTTTAGCTTTGTAGCGCTGAATTGTGTTTTATTGCACATTATCTCCAAATAAAATGTGGGCATGTATACAACTATGCTTTTGCTATAAAATCATTATTATGTAAACTTTTCGTTGACTATCACTTATTCAAACATGTTTAATTCATTGGTTTTTGCACACAATTTGAATTGCAGGGGCTGTATGGGCCCGCGACATCAACACATTAATACAATAGCCGTTGGCAAAGTAGTATAACCACACATTTTAGAGCCCCAAGCTCACTCATGTGTAATGCAATTTAAGTGGCAACTGCCCACGTTTATACTAGAGATTTAAACATGGGGGAAAAAAGGGTAGCTTGAGACAAGATCAAATATGAAATTGGCCTAGCCTACTTATCCTTCCGCTACATGCAACACATTGATAACTTGAAGTGTACTGCACTTCAGAAAGATTCAATCACTATAGAGGACTGTCTTCAAGATGAGAGCGTGCACCGCCCAAGGGCATTCAGATAGAATCTGTCTTGGGCAAAATATAAAGAAAGTCTCATCTCATATAAGAGGACAGAGGTTTGCACGCACGAAAACTTTCTTAAATTGAGTAGCTCTATAATGGTATCGAGAGAGAAAAAAAGAATTGCTTATAAACGACTAAAAACACAATACCAAGGAAAGACGCCAGCGTGGATGTAATAATGTTAGGCCTAACGTTGCCTTAATTGAAGCACCTTTTCTCTTACAAACTTCGTCAATATTTCCATTGAAGGTTTACCCTTGGCTATAACATGGCGCGTCAATTTCATTTGTTTTTGCTTTCTCTCAGAAAAAATGGCCCTTGGGGAAAAGGGCATCTGTCCCTTCAAAATATAGAATAATATCATATTATTATATAGTTCACATGCGATTATCCTTAATTTACTTGTAGAATATAAACTATGAATCCATATGCTTCTGTTCACACGCTCATAGTGAAAATAGGACGCGTGACAGCAGAGAAGGTTGTTACAAGTTTGATTTAGAGCTACTTCAACAGTGTGGGGAAACGGGTAAATTTACGTATCGATGCTGGAAACTAACGATCGTAAATCACCCAGCGTGCTGAAATTGACGCTTTGTGTAATATCTGAATCAATTTAGAAATATAATTATCTCTCTCTGGGGAACACGGTTTTAATTAAAGCCTGTACGACTACAAAGGACACGAAAGAGGACTTTGTGGGGATAAGCCGGGCATTTTTTCAATCTGCGTTTTAAAGTACCGCATTTATATCATCTTCGGTTAAAAAACATTGTATCATCTGCAATAAATTCATTTTGGGGAGCCAAAAAGCCGTTCTATGAAGAAGCATGGTGTTGGTGAAGATAGCACAGAGCGTTACTTCGGCTCAAATCGAAGACAATTGTATTGAGCCAAGTCAGCAATTCAATTCCAGTCATGCAGCCATGAAAAAAAAAATCACATCAAGGGTGGAGATGTCCAAGCAAATGTTATTAACGATATTGAATTAGGATCAAACTTTACTATTTTCAAGCAAGAAGTAAAGCCTCGATTGACGAAAGTTACAAACGTTGCATAACAATTAACGACCGTTTTAATCTTCCAATGAAACTGTCAACAATCAGCTCTCCAACAGAAGAAATTACATTGCTGAGACGCTTCAAATAAGAAAGTCAATTCTGAACATCTGGATAACAACATTAACGGCTGCCAACTTGATTAAATTCAATTCTCATCATTATAAACGACATAGCAGTCCATGCTGGTAATCACACTACTTAACCAGTTGAAAACTAAAACAGTACACATTCAATCTCTTTGTGAATAAGAAGGGAAGAAGAGGTCCAAAATACTGGGTAAGTATTTTACAACTACCGCCTGACTTTGGTTGGCAATAACAGCCGCCTTGACCGTGTAAACATGTAAAGTTTTTTTGGATGATGTTTAATCCTGAAATTAAATTTACGAAGTGCAGCCTACCAAAATTCTATACATTTGTATTTTTCATTTTAACTTAGTAAAGGTAATGAGTGCGTTTTGTTTTGTCAAACCTTATTTAAATGCTGAGTAAACAATGATTAATAAAATGCAAAAAATGTAAAGAAAGAGAGAGAGTGGGGGAGACGGGGAGGGGGAGAGAGAGAGGGGGAGAGGGGTAAGGAAGAGGGGGAGATAGGGGGTGGGGAGAGGAAGGAAAAACCAGCAAGAATATCATTAAATCTGTTGTTATTGTCCAAACATAAGTTAGGCTAAAGAACGATTTCAATGACAGAAGCATCGTCAAGCAAGAGTCTGAAGGGCAGATCTATGTCAGAAGCTACACACTGGATGCCTGGCAAATCACTTTGGGAGGGGAGATTTTGGCATTAAAATTCTGTAAGTTCCCTGTTGGTCGCAATAATCCTTCCCATAAATCATCTAATATAGTCAACTGCATGCACTTTTTCAACAGATGTTTGTATGGGTGATACTTGCATTATGTGTACTAACAGTAATTGATTGTTGAATTCTGCTAACAAATTCCATTTGCATGATTAAATACTTAACCAGTTTGTCATTGAGATCTTTACTTGAATACCATGAGATCGAGAGTTATTTCGCTTGCCTTTTACAGCATTAAATTTCTTTGAACCCGTTCATTAAAAAGGAGAACTGCCACTGGCCTTTTCAAGCTACTTATGAAAACTTATGTAGCATTTACAGTTACTCCATGATCATAATTTTGTCACTGTTTGTTTAATTACCACTATGTTTCACAGAATTTGTTACTGAAGACTAGCGCGGGCATAGTAATAGCGCCACCTCTGTTTTAGCAGCTAAAAGGTTCAAGTAAACACGTGTGATTATGTGATTATTTTAACAATTGTACAGGATTTCAATTTTCGAAGGACGCCCCCTTCCGCCATTGTTTTGTATCTTGTAAAGGGTTTGAGATGCCTTCATTGTTTTTCTTATTTTTTTAGCACCAATGTGAAAAGAATCTCTCTCAGATCGTATCCACGATAGCCCACTCTGGATGAAACAAATGAATCGATAAACTTGTCAAACTGCGAGACACTTGAAACTGAAAGTCATAACTGATGTTGATGTGTGAGGGTTTGCTTTGCCAGAGCATTCTTCAAGTTTCACTGATGTTTTGTAGCTCATAAACTCATACACTAATTACTTTCAAAACTTTATGTATAAATAAACTAACCACGCACCAGTTGGTTTGTAATTTCAGCACTCAACAGAACATGTTTAGGTAATTCTCTATTGGTGTTTGAGAAACATAAATAAAAGAATGTAATTTTTTTCTCGTAAATTTAATCAGGATTTAAGCAATAACTTTGATATAAAACCAAAATGGAAATGTAATGACGTAGAGTCCCAATAAACAAAACATGGATCTATGCATTGAGACATTTTGACATGAAAAACCGGTCGCTTTTATGTACGTAAACAAGAAGGGAAAACAACTTATTTCGTGTGTCTTTATTTTTGTAATCAGGGGTTTGCAGTGGACGTTTGTTATTCTGTTCATCTGAAAGAAATTATACAAAAGGTGTACATGGTCTCACCATGGTCTCACATATTAAGTGAAGAGCAAACTGTTCAAAGCCAAACAGTTTTGTTATTTAGAGCACAACAAGCACAAACCAATGGTTGATTCAATTTAAAACTTTGACACACTTCAGCGCTTTTTCGTTTTCGTGCATTCATTAGAATGGAAGTCTATTCAGCAAAGATGACTGATAAGACCCAAGACATCGTTTTATTATAATTAGGCTTTATCCGAAACAACATTGGGTCTCTTGTGCCTGATTGAAACGTGACGTGAAAGTCTTGACGATATTGCCTGCAAAATAACAAATGAAACAACCCGAGATTTCCGACTGGTGCGACACATTTAGTGCATCCACAGTGTATCTAAAATTGACACATTCCTACCATACTTAAAGACAATGGCTCAAGACTTAAACGAAAGTAGCATTTTATACGTGACGTACGACTCTGCGACTTTGGCATAAGACGTAACATGGGTTATTCTATAGAGTTTTAACAGTTCTATTTGAATATGAACAGCAAAGAATGATACGACTCTGGCATGACGTTATGAGGAATACATTGGTCTCATCTATTTAGACACAGCCATTTTTGAACTCACATGTTAGACAAAATTGCGGGTAATATCAATTTGGGTTCCCTGTTTAAATTCCCGTTTGAAACAGAGGCACCTGGGCAGATGCAACAACAATTCTCTGCTACAGCAGATGCATTTGTCCAATTAACATTATGGTGCTCGAAGGGTAAGAGCATGAATAGTTCTGGTAACAGGCCCAAGAGGAACGGATTGAATTGTTATCCACAAGCTCTAAACAGCGCCATTCTTTCTATAGGCACTTCGGGCATGGACATCATTTAGGGGAGTACGTGTCACCCGTGCCCCC